>CAUYRT010020608.1:0-12521 GCA_963574885.1 Lepilemur ruficaudatus
GAAGTATCCCAAGAATGGATAGACAGGCACCACATGTACTCACCAGCAAATTGGTATTAGCTGATCAACTCGAAAGTGGATGTATAGGAACAACATTTATTGGGTGCCGGGCAGACGGGAGGGGGGAGGAGGGAATGGGTATATACATACATAATGAGTGCGATGTGCACCGTCTGAGGGATGGTCAGGCTTGAGGCTCTGACTGGAGGGGGGAAGAGGGGCAAGGACAACGTACGTAACCTTAACATTTGTACCCCCATAATATGTTGAAATAAAAAAAAGAAAAGAAAAAAAAAGTGGGCAAAGAACATGAACAGAAACTTTTCAAAAGAAGACAGAATAATGGCCAAACATGAAAAAATGTCCCATATCTCTAACCATCAAGGAAATGCAAATCAAAACCACAATGAGATACCACTTATCCCCAGTGAGAATGGCCTTTATCAAAAAGTCCCAAAACAATAAATGTTGACATGGATGTGGAGAGATAGAAACATTTATACACTGCTGGTGGGACTGCAAACTAGTGAAACCCCTGTGGAAAGCAATATGGAGATACTTCAAAAGATATAAGTAGATCTTCCATTTGATCCAGAATCCCATTACTGGGCATCTACCCAAGACAGCAAAATACACTATAAAAAAAGACATCTGCACTCGAATGTATATAGCAGCACAATTCACAATTGCAGAGATGTGGAACCAATCCAAGTGCCCATCAATACATGAGTGGATTAATAAAATTAGTATATGTATACCATGGAGTACTATTCAGCTACAAAAAACAGTGGTGATATAGCACCTCTTGTATTATACAGGATAGAGCTGGAACCCATTCTACTAAGTATCCCAAAGAATGAAAAACTAAGCATACCACATGTACTCACCATCAAATTGGCTTTTGACTGATCAACACTTAAGTGGACATATAGTAATAACATTCATTGGGTGTCGGGCAGGTGGGAGGAGGAGGAGGGGATGGGTATATACATATATAATGGGTGTGGTGTGCACCATCTGGGGGATGGACAGGCTTGAAGCTCTGACTCGGAGGTGGGGGGCAAGGGCAATATATCTAACCTAAACATTTGTACCCCCATAATATGCTTAAAAAAATTAAAAAATAAAAATGAAAGTCAAATATAACAATAGTGAAATTATTAACCAATGATCCAGACATATGCATATAATTTAAACATCTGAAACCAGGCAAGCATAACATCAAACTGGCAAATTTCCCAGAAGAGATTCAACAAATGGCATCTCTTTCAATAATTTAATATGTAACTAGATGTTGCTGCCACTGAATATTTTTCCTTAACTTTCTTAAGTACGTATTCATTTAGTGGTCTGTTAACATGCAGCAAACATCCAAAAAGTTGCTCCAGCCTGTTGTATTGTTTCTCTTGATTTCTAGTGCTCCATTACTTCCTGTAAAGTTAGAATTTCACCTCTGTGCTAACGTTTATTAATCTAACATTGCATATGAGCTAGATCATGAAACTCTCGTTGCTATTTTCTAAACAAAACCTTCTTCTCCTACCAGTCCAAGTGTGGATCTTACTTGGGCACTGCATGCAGAACACCTCCTCTTTGCCCACTTTTCATCAGCCCTGTAACAAGCCTGGTGTGTAATGCAAATGGACTTTTTTGGAAGTTATTCTGATGTTAGAGAACTAGTTCTTGAACGATATATCCTAAACTAAGAACCCACACAGTTTTTCAAAAGTGGGACAACAAATTTTTATTTTATGTACAGCTGGCAACCCCAGAGCAGGGAAGGGACACTAGGTATTGTCCCCCCACCCTTTAACACATATGCCACCCATCCAATCAGTAGGGCATCCAATTAAATTTGATTTTAACTCCAAATATTGTCTGGGAAGTGCAGCCTACAGGCTTGTCCTGCCAGCCTTTCTCTCTCCCTTCTGCCACACTCTCCAAGTCCAAACCGCCGCTATCCCCCGACTCTCCCAACTGCTCTACCTGTTCGCACTCTTACCTTTCTACGGTTTTCCGTGCAACAGTCAGCATGAATTATTCATTATATAAATCACATCATTTTTCTTTCTCTGCTTAAATCCTTCAAATCATCTTGTTGTGCTTAAAATCCAAACTATCGGGCACCTGCTCTCTCTCGCACTCACTGTGCTCCCCCTGCCCTGGCGCCCTATTTCTAGGGCGCACTAAGTGCCTCAGTCACTTTCTGTTTTGACTGAAGGTAAACTTTGTCCCCCACCCCCGGCCAGCCCCGATCTTTATCTTTAGCCAATTTCTTCTTGTTTAGGTGTCAGGTCAAGGGTTCCTTATTAAGGGGCCGTTCCAGACCATCCTAGCTAACATATCACCATGCACCCCCCACCGGCATTCCTGACCTCACTGAATTGGTCACTCTCTAACCTACTAGCCTCTTCTATTTCTGCAAATCGTGTATCACACTCTGGAACCATCTCACACTCTCTCCTCTTCACTGTGATTCGAGCACACACATGAAGGACAGCAGCACATATCTTAGCCTGGATACACCCCCGCCCCAGTCCAAAAGCAGGAAGGCGCTGCACGCAGGTGATTTGTTTTCAGAAGTGATCCTTTGGAACGAGAGTGGGAGACTTTGGAAGAATGCGATAAGGAAGCAGGAAAAGGAAATACAGGAGCATGTCTTCAGTTCATCACCACTGAGGGAATCAAGCTCAATCCCACTTGGACATTCCAGGAATCATGCCTGGAATTGTCCACCTGAACAATAGAGGAGAAAAGCACTTACGCACTGTTTCCGTCTTGCGCTGTTCTAGCGTGGGCACGCCAGCTTCTCACCGAGAGGCCATGCGTGCTAAGCACCAGGCCAGTTCCCACAGGTGTCCCTCACACCAGGGGCAGAGCAGCCCGGGAGACAGGAGAATCTAGAGTAGCAGCTGAGGTAGGTACTGCAGATTGCACCTGGGTGAAGGTGGTTATCTCAACAAAGGCTGCAGTAAAAGGTAGTCCAAGAAGCTATGAGGCAGGACATAGGAGTGTCCAATACGGAAGTACTTTTTTCCTTACTATAGCCTACCAGCCGGTGAGAATCTGGAGAGTAGGCTACTAAGGAATCAGTTGTTTTGATTTGAAAGGAAATTTGGCTAAATGGAATTTTTCAGAGAAAGACGGGGCTCAGGAAGGACTGTGCTGTGTCCAAAGGGAGCATGAGAGAACAGGAGGATGGGGAAGGGTCCAGGAAATACCTAAAATAAATTTTTGCAGTTTTGCCTAACGTTGGGCTGGAGATAACATAAGTACCCAGCATAGAGGCACTTAAATACTTTAACATAAATGTAAAGATGAATAAATGAAACACTGAAAGCTTCTAATAATCAACTTTGATTAGCAATGCCTAAGGAATATATATTAACACTTATATTTTTCTTTATCAATTACATATAAATTTGTTTAAATACCTCAAACATAAGAAATACAATCTTTTCATCATATCCAAGAATACATGTGTATTTGAAACCAGACTTTTTCAAATAAAGATGGAGTTAACTGAGTAATTTCTCCATTTTAATGATTATATGAATCTTAGATCCAGAAAGACAAAGTTCATTTCTATATACCTGACATGGATCAAGTACTTAAGTCTTACCCTATGCTCCTTGTCTTACCTGGTCTTTTCTGCCATTCCTAACCATTGAAATATGCTCCTAATGCACTGTATGTTTCATTTATGACACATATTCCTCTTGTAACTAAATATTGTCATTATTTAATGTCTGCTTCCCATGCAAGGTTGTAAGCTCCCCAAAAGCAGAGATCATGTCTGTCACGATTACTGCTAAATCCTCAGTGCTTAGCAGAGCACCTAGCACATAGTCAGTACCCAATAAATACTTGAACAGATGTTTATACACATTTGCTCATGTGTATGCATTTTCTCAACATCTCTAGGAGACTGACAGCCTTGTTCCCCCAACTCCCACCCCCATTTAACAGCTTAGAAAACTGAGGCCCAGAAGGATACAGGTTTTTTCCAAGGTCACTGAAAGAAAGTCAGGCTTTGTTCTAGTTCTTCTGCTTCGAGTTTCACACATTGTCATGTGTTGAATGCAGAAGAATCTCCAAAGAAAATCGAGTGTTGCCTTAAAAAGCTAAAGTATAGATAAGTTAAGACATTGGTTTTATTCTTTATTGTTCCTTTCTCATTTGTGGTTTTCTGGTAGCGATATTCAGCATTCAAACACAAATGCAAGGACCGTCAGCTCAGCAGGTGTCGTGGATGAAGAACTTGAGTAATGAATGACCCTGAGGTGGAGAAGCGGGAGCTTTAATAATAAATCAGCAGTCGGGGGGAGGAAGAAGAGAGCCCAACAAGGCACTTCTTCAGTATCCTACGTAGACTTCTGTTAATGTGTTCAAAGAGATTAAAAAAAAAAAAGAGAGAGAGATGTATTTACATTTAATTTGTATTCACTGAGGGCTTTCTAACTGCCAGACCTGATGCTTAGACAAATCCCCTGTATTTTTTCTAATTGTCATAATCACATCACTAAGTAGTTGTGACCATTAGCCCCATTTTTTTTTTTTTTTTTTTGGGACAGAGTCTCACTCGTTGCCCAGGCTAGAGTGCCGTGGCGTCAGCCTAGCTCACAGCAACCTCAAACTCCTGGGCTCAAGCGATTCTCCTGCCTTAGCCTCCCGAGTAGCTGGGACTACAGGCATGCGCCACCATGCCCGGCTAATATTTTCTACATATTTTTAGTTGACCAATTTGTTTCTATTTTTAGTAGAGATGGGGTCTGGCTCTTGCTCAGGCTGGTTTTGAACTCCTGACCTTGAGCAATCTGCCTGCCTCAGCCTCCCAGAGTGCTAGAATTACAGGCGTGAGCCAGCCTGCTGGACCTCCATTTTTGATTCTGAAGTGCGGATTTCCTTTAAGCCAAGCCTAAAAACTTTATTGACTTATTAGTTGATTACTTCTTCCTAGAAAGTAAGAGTTGAGATCCTAAAAATGAAGAATTCTACAAAGTGGTAGAATTTTCTGAGATTTTTGTGGTAGAAACAAAAACACTGGGAATTAATTTCAGCCCACCATCCATTGAGCAAATGTTGTGTTTCATGCTATGGAAGAGAATGGAAAATGAATTAACATAAAGATATAAGTAATGAAATATGGTAAGTGTAATGATAATATGCATAAAAGGTCTTGAGAGAGCAATTACATCTGGTTTGGAAATGGGGATAGTAAGGAGAAAGGAGAGTAAAGAAAGGATTGTCAGTGATTAAGGTCATGTAGGTTGAATCATGAGTAGAATTTCTCAGGTGAAATAGGATAGTTTCTATGGGACATAGAGTGAAAGGTGTTGGCAGTGGCACCAGTTATCTGAATATTAGAGTAATCATTTTTCTTTTTATCTATTTTATCAGACTATTTCATCAGACACGGAAACAGAGCCAATGTGTGAAGGGATGGATAAAGCTCTATGGGTTAGGGCTAAATGTAGTCAGGGTTGTATTTCAGCTCTTATCAGTTTCATAAAGTTACTTAATCTCAACTCAGCCTGTTTCCTCTATCACAAATTTGGGAAAAAACTTTACCTTTAGGGTTAGTGTGAAAATTAATTGAAATGTATATAAAATTTACCTGAATGCTTGATACATGTTAATGTACCTTCCTACTCCTTTGTCTTCCAAAACATCTTTCATGTGGTAGGCAGTGGGCATATTTATTAATTTGACTTACCTGTGTTGATATAGTAGAGAAAATCTAGCAAATTGTTAGTAAGATAATTGTAGTAGCTAGAGGAGGAAGGGTACAATGATGGAACATTATGTCTCTTATTTTGAAATCTAAATTAGGTGAAAAGTAGCGCTTATAGCCACTGTAGGTTGAGTATCCTTTATCTGAAATGCTTGGGACCAGAAGTGTTTCTGATTTTAGATATTTTTGCAGAATTGATAATGTTTGAGCATCCCTAATCTGAAAATCTGAAATCCAAAATGCTCCAACATTCAAAATTTTTTAAGCACCAATATGATGTTCAAAGCAAATGCTTGTTGGAGCGTTATGGATTTTCAGATTAGGGATGCTCCACTGTAGCGAGCAGCTTTTCCTTGTTAGACTAAGTTTAGAGTAAGAAAAAGTAGCCAGGATTTACTTTAGAAAGGTATTGGGCAAGACGAGGGAGGAGGCTTGATGGGGGTATCATCTATTTGAGGGTGTGTTACATAATTTAAATCTTTGTAGACCAGACTTCCAAAAAAATCTACTTCCAGAATGTTAGAAGCTGTTCATCAGGCAGCTCTGAGTGTTTTGGCTATTTGTGCAACCTCCCTCACCCAGCAATTAAACTTAGATTCAAGGGCTACAATAATGTCTTTCCTGTTCCAGTCTTTCCCAGTTTGCCAAATCTTGCTTTTAATGAATAGACTTTGCTTGAGATACCCTCAGAGAATCAGTTATATTTTTGAAGAATTAATATTGCTTGAATCAAGTGTAACTTTTTTTTTCTGATGCAGTACTTAAAGCAGTTATTACGTTATCCAGTTTGCCTCATGGAAAATAAATAAGGACCTTTTAAAGATGAGTAATTTTAAAAAACCTTTTATTAGGAAAGTTTCAAATATGTATAGAAATAGAATGACATAATGAATCCTATGTGTCCATTGCTCAACTTGAACCATTATCAAGTCATAGGGCCAATCTCCTTTTAGCTATATCCCTACTACCCCTATATGCCCTTAAAAGAGTTTTAATAAATACCTATATTTAGCGATAGATAGAGAAAAGCTAGCACA
Source organism: Lepilemur ruficaudatus (assembly GCA_963574885.1). NCBI lineage: Eukaryota > Metazoa > Chordata > Mammalia > Primates > Lepilemuridae > Lepilemur > Lepilemur ruficaudatus. The sequence goes on from CAUYRT010020608.1 coordinate 6,772, forward strand.
GGGTTGCTAAATTTCAGTATGGTAGACTGAGGAAGAGAGAAGGAAAATGTGGATTCCATCACTGGTATTCTTTCTGTGCTTTTGTCCTTTCTTTCTCTTGATGGCTATGTTACTGCCAAGCCAAATTTGTTGAATTTTTTTCAAATTTGTCTTGTTAATGTACTCAATTTTAGGCTGAATTGTATCCTTTTGTGCTCCCTACTTTTTTCAAGTGTCTACATTCTTTATTTTTATTCGCTTTTCACTCGTATCAAAATGTTAGGAGGTCTATGTCAGGGCATGAAGCGTAATTTGCCCTGAGACCAAACACTCATCTGGGGATATGAATGTTTGTGACCATCTGTACTAAGGAAGAGAAGGGATTGTTTTTATCTTTATGGTAAATTACTCAAAATAAGCTTTGTTGCCATATTAGTTGTAAAGACTCTATTGTCAATATTCAAAAATTTGATTATAGGCTTTGACCGTTCTGCTAGATTTGAGCACTTTGGGGTTTAGATTCTGTGGAGAAAATCTTTAGCCGTCTATAAATTGAAATTAACTTGATCAAATGACTCTCTCAAGATTTAAGCCTAAATTTCTAGAATTCTAAAATTGAAATTCTTTTCATGATAAAAGTACTATAAAAGGTAAAAAAAAAAAAAAAAAAAAAAAAAAAGGCCTTGAGCAGGGTTTAACTTTTTTTTTCTGGACTGAAATGGAAGCTTTCTTTCAGGCGAATTCCCTGATGTTTGCTCTGTGTGATTTGGCTCTATCTCTGTAACTGCTAATATGTGGCATGGACTTCAAGTTGTCTGGGATCTGGCTGTGCCTAAAGTCTGTATTGCAAGTCCGGATTCACAAGCATTATGTTACAAAACTGGCTTGCTGTCCTCTGATTTCTTTTTCTGTGTCCTGAGTAGCTGCATTGTTTGTTGCAGTATATGCATTAGCTGTTGTCTGTGTTCAGTTTCCTGCAGGCTGACAAAATGGGGGAGGGGGCCTTTGATACATAGCTGAGTTTTCACTGTGTGAGTTCTTGAGTGCACATTGCAGCCATTTTAATTACACTTTTGTGCAACTGAGACTGTGCAGCTGTCTCAAAATGGCTGCTAACCTGGTCTTTGTAGCTGCTTAGGCAGCAAGTATGCCAGTGAAGAGACTTGTTTGTCACATGCATCAGGACCAGAGGTAAGAACCAGTACTCTTTATCTTTACATTAAAAAAAATTTGAATTTAACTGAGTTTACATAGGAAGGCGAACTTAGAGCTTGTTTGCTAAAAAGTTGGTGTGTTTGCTAGAACCTTTAAGCCTCTGTTGTGGAAACAGTACATAGGATGGTGAGGTAGGTCAAAGGTTAAATTCCTGTAATTTCTCACCAGTTTCTGTTCTGTTCTACTAAAATATTTGATCACCATAGTAATGTTTTTCTGGCTTTGATTAACTTACTATTCTCTTTTATACTGGATATTTTAGTATGTTTGATATTTATTTGTAGAAATTAAAACAACATATTATGTTTGAATAGATTATTTAAAAAGTTGTAAATAAGCCTTGTTTTGCACGAAGAGTTTGAGTTTTCTTGGTTTTTGTGAGGTATTGTTGGGATGCTTTTTGAGAAGATGGTAATTCTCTATATAAGTCATAGTTAGAAATTTTTTTTAATACTGTCTTTTTTTTTGGTATTATGGGTTCCAATTCTTTCTCATCATGCTGCTGCCTCCTTCTGCCATTCAACTCTTTCACATTTTTAATGCTTTTTCACTTTTTTGTTCTAATTACTCTTTACTTAAATTGGCATTATGATTCAGATTTTGAATATAGAAGTAAGTTCATGTCTAGGCCTGGGTACCGCTATTTTTAATGTCTAATGTATTCACATGCCATCAGAGCTGAAGTAAATAATCAATTGTTTTAGTTAACTAAGTGTTATTGTTATATTCATTTTAGTCTTAATTTAAACCTCTGCTATATTTAAAAGTAATAAAACTCAATGATTTTATAAACTTAGTTTCAAAAAGCTTTCTTAACATTGTTCTAAAATAGAGATGTTAATTGAGATACTATCCGTAATTATCCAGAAAGGTGGGAGAATGAAATTCTTATTCACATAATATTTCAGATAGCAGAACAGTTATACTTTAGGTACCAATGCTTAAGTTGTAGTACTTATAAAATTTTTTAGAATGGTATATAGTACACGCCTCTGACTTTGACAGTAGAATATTATGAATATATCCCTGACTTACATGACATAGAACAGTAGGTTCTAAACTTTCTGAATAGAACACTTTTCTAAAAACAGCAACTTTTTTGCAAATTAGATCTTAGGGAAGACCCCGATATATAAAAGGGATACATGTGGTGTTTTATTGTTGTTTACTTATTTTATAGTATAAGTTTATAATATTTGTCATGTGTATTTAATAAAATGAAAACAATTAGGCTACTATGAGGAACAAAACTTTGAAATGAGATTGAAATGTGATAATTATAATCTTATATTAGTGTCCAGATCTAGTTCACTTGTTTGTAGAACTGTAGCCTCTAAGGCACTGTGGAATTCAGTTTGAAAATTATTCTAGAATGTATCTTTATGTTCTTTTTTATGTTCATGAAAGTAGAGTATAAAATCTACATATATATGACTTAGTTTAAAATTGCTGCTTTGTCACAACCTTGTGTTTAGAGTTGTTGCCATTCTTTTTTAAATAAATTAATTGTATTTCTTAACTTAATCAGTGTCCATCTTTCAGTTTCATCAACAACTTTTAGCATTTTTTTCAATTTTATTAATTTACTACATTGTAGGATTTTTAGGACTATCTCATATGAGGTGTAGTAGATTCCCATAATCTGAACATTAATTTGGGTGAGTCATCCAGTCATATGCATTGCCCCTAAAAGAGAAAAAGAAAAAAAAAATCAGAATGTGTGAGGGATTCTGTCAATCATTACTTTCTGTAAGTTTATGCTTTGGAGTAAGTATGACATAGGAAAGTGAATGTGCTGTGACTTCAATCACTCTTATTTTCATCCCTCTTGTAATAATAGCTCACTGTCTTGGTGGCAGGGGTGGGGAGGAGGAGATTCTAGTGTTTAAAATATGTGTCTTTCAAACATTTTAAAAATATTAAAAAAATTTTTTTTTTTTTGTAGAGACTAGGTCTCCCTGTTGCTCTGGCTGGCCTTGAACTTCTGGCCTCAAGCGATCCTCCCACCTTGGCCTCCCAAAGTGCTGGAATTACAGGCGTAAGCCACCGTGACTGGCTTCAAAAAATTTTATGTGAGCACGCCAGGTACTTGGTTTGGTATTTTTTTTTTTTTTTTGAGACAGAATCTCACTCTGTTGCCCGGGCTAGAGTGAGTGCCGTAGCGTCAGCCTACCTCACAGCAACCTCAAACTCCTGGGCACAAGCGATCCTCCTGCCTCAGCCTCCCAAGTAGCTGGGACTACAGGCATGCGCCACCATGCCCTGCTAATTTTTTCTATATATTTTTACTTGGCCAATTAATTTCTTTCTATTTATAGTAGAGATGAGGTCTCGCTCTTGCTGAGGCTGGTTTCGAACTCCTGACCTTGAGTGATCCACCCGCCTCGGCCTCCCAGAGTGTTCGGATTACAGGCGTGAACCACTGCGCCCGGCCTTTGGTTTGGTATTCTTTAATGCTGGAGAAAAACTGGCTAGGTTGCAATTATTGAACAATTTATGTTGGTCTTCAGAGTGAGACCATAGGGAAGTATTAGTGACTCACTTTTTTTTTTTGTCTTCTATCGCTAACTCTTAAATTTATCTTCACCCTCCACAAAATCGTTACTTTTACATGAGGAAGTGCTAACATCCTGTGGTTATTCAAGATACTATTGCTAATGCTTTCACTACCATGTTGCATTTTTGCAACTATAAGCATTAACGACACCTCACTGGGGTTATTATTTTTGGGATTGGTGACAGTTTTCAGGTTTTCTGTGCTGAATTCCAGGTTTTATGCTGGATAATTGAGGGCAGTATAAATTTGGGAGCTGGATAATTGAGGCTTTATGATATTATTTTGTCACTTCTCTTTTCTTCTCCCCCTTTGTTTACTCTTTTTCCCAAACTATTTGTTAGCATAAGCCTCTAAGGGAAATATTGGGGTGGTGACATTGGCTACTAGTCCAAACCTGAATTTGAATCCTGTTTTGCCACATTTTTCTAATATTGACCAGCTCCTTGTATTTTCTGATTTTTGTTTCCTCGTCTGTAAAATGGTGGAAACTTACTATCTATTTGGCAAGCATATGCCGAGAATCAGTTTACATAATGATTCTGAATAGTATCATGAAATATACTCATGGTATTTACTCATGAAAATACTTAACATGCTGATTTTCCCCTCACGTGCTAATTTTCCCAGTAATATTTGAATGTTTTTCATTGTATTTGCTTGTCAAGTGTGACTGGAGCAATGTATATTTAAAAAGTATGGGAAATTTCTCATATAACATTCTCAAAAGTAAGAAGTGCTAACTAATATCTATATCTACTTAGTAATGTATGTATTCATGTTTGTACTACTGACCTATACTCTGTTACATAAATTAGCCATTGTTTGCTGTGTGTGGTAGTGGCAGATTTATTTATTAGGTAAAGCCAATCTAAAATGCTGACATTACAGAATTAGAAGAGTAGGAGAAATCTTTTAGTTCTAGTCTGGCTGAGCGCTCCATACATACTTTGAGAAAATAATTTCCCTAAAGAAATGACTTGAATTCAGGGCCAGAGTTTTCTGTGTTTCAGTACAGATGAGAATCTAAGGAACAGTGGTAGTAGTAAAGAGCTGCTTCAGTGGCCACTAACTGGCAACCAACAGACTTATCGTTTAGCCACTCCCCAATTTCTCTAGTTGCTAACATTTAAAGTTGTCAGATTGCATATAAAAACCTTGATGTCTTGCCTCTTAAAAAACAGAAGAGTGGGCAGTGCTAGACCTGCAATTTTGCTTGAGAACAATAATCCACAGTTGAGTAGATACTATCTCCTTCAGGTAGGGTTTACTCTTGCTTAACCTCTGGTCCTCTTCACTGATCACATTACGTGCCCAGCCCCCGAAGGCACTTACTTTTAAAGCCCTAACCTATTATTTGATAGATTACTGGCAACCTTAAATATGTAAAAAACAGTTTCTTATGCAGAAGAAAGTAAACATAAGTAAAATCTAGCCTATTTTATTTGGTAAAAGAGACTTAGTATATGTAAAGTCAGTTTAGTCTTTAGAAGCTAGGGCACCTTTGGGAACCTTTCGCCTTGTCATGATTTTTATATGGAGTACCATGATGCGATTGAAGGAGATCCGCTGACATCAGCAAAAAGTGATGATTGAAAATAACGAGATTAAAGAAATACTAATTAGGGCCGTGTGCGGTGGCTCACGCGTGTAATCCTAGCACTCTGGGAGGCCGAGGCGGGCGGATCGCTCAAGGTCAGGAGTTCGAAACCAGCCTGAGCAAGAGTGAGACCCCGTCTCTACTATAAATAGAAAGAAAGAAATTAATGGGCCAACTAAAGATATATAGAGAAAAAATTAGCTGGGCATGGTGGCGCATGCCTGTAGTCCCAGCTACTCGGGAGGCTGAGGCAGAAGGATGGCTTGAGCCCAGGAGTTTGAGGTTGCTGTGAGCTAAGCTGACGCCACGGCACTCAGTCTAGCCCGGGCAACAGAGTGAGACTCTGTCTCAAAAAAAAAATATATATATATATATACACATATACCTCAGGCCAGGCTCAAT
>CAUYRT010020610.1:0-30730 GCA_963574885.1 Lepilemur ruficaudatus
TTGACTTCCACAAACTCTGTACAACTCTGATTTCATACATAGTGAATCTTGAGGGCCCAAATGCCTTGTTTTTTTTTTTTTATACAGTCTCACTCTGTTGCCCAGGCTGTAGAGTGCCGTGGCATCAGCCTAGCTCACAGCAACCTCAAACTCCTGGGCTCAAGCAATCCTTCTGCCTCAGCCTCCCGAGTAGCTGGGACTATAGGCATGTGCCACCATGCCCGGCTCATTTTTTACATATATTTTTAGTTGTCCAATTAATTTCTTTCTATTTATAGTAGAGACGGGGTCTCGCTCTTGCTCAGGCTGGTCTTGAACTCCTGACCTTGAGCTATCCACCCGCCACGGCCTCCCAGAGTGGTAGGATTACAGGCGTGAGCTACCGCGCCCGGCCGAGAATGCTTCTTTTTAAAAAAATTTTTTTTTGAGAGAGAGTCTCACTCTGTTGCCTGGGCTAGAGTGCCGTGGCATCAACCTGGCTCACAGCAGCCTCAAACTCCTGGGCTCAAGTGATCCTCCTGCCTCAGCCTCGCGAGTAGGTGGGACTACAGGCATGCGCCACCATGTCCGGCTGGGCTCAAGCGATCCTCCTGCCTCAGCCTCCTGAGTAGCTGGGACTACAGGCATGCGCCACCATGCCCGGCTCATTTTTTCTATATATATCTTTAGTTGGCCGATTAATTTCTTTCTATTTATAGTAGAGACAGGGTCTCGCTCTTGCTCAGGCTGGTTTCCAACTCCTGACCTTGAGCAACCCGCCCGCCTCGGCCTTCCGGAGTGCTAGGATTACAGGCGTGAGCCACCGCGCCCGGCCCCTTTCTATTTTTTTAGTAGAGACGGGGGTCTTGCTCTCGCTCAGGCTAGTCTGGAACTCCCGAGCTCAAACGATCCACCCACCTCGGCCTCCCAGCCTCCCAGAGCGCTAGGATTACAGGTGTGAGCCACCACACCTGGCCAGATATTTTTTGATTGACATATACTTGTATGTATTTGTGGAGTACATAGTGATGTTTTGGTACTTACGATGTATACTAATCAGTGTAATTAGCATATGCATCATTTCAAACATTTATCATTTCTTCTGCTGGGAATATTCAATATCTTCCTAGTTATTTGAGACTATATGTTACTGTTAACTGTAGTCATGCTGCAGTGATACAGAACATTAGAACACTTCTGACACCAGATGTGGGGGGAATTCTCCACATACCAAGCAGTTCTCCAGTGACACAAGCTGGGTGTCCTCTAATTCCCACATTACGGACTCAGTTGCACAAAAGTGCCCCCTTACCGCTTCACATGCCAATTGCAAATTACAGGTTGTGACCTGTACCTGTGACTGGCTATAAATTGGGGCTCCTGTGATCCCTTCCTTGAGTTAGATTAATTTGCTAGAGTGGCTCAGAGAACTGAGGGAAACACTTTAATTATTATTTACCCATTTGTTACAAAGGATATTTTTAAAGGATATCAATGAACCAGATGAAGAGATACATAGGGCAAGATGGCATTGGGGTGGGATACGTCTTGGCACTTACATGTGTTCTTCATCAACCCGAAATACTGAACTCTGTCCTTTTGGGGTTTTTATGGCGTTTTCATTACATAGTCATGATTGATTACAACCATTTGGCATTGGCAATCAACTCAGCTTTCAAACTGTCTCCCCTTGCTGAAGGGTGAGGTACTGAAAGTTCCTACCCTCTAATTACGCAGATGGTCCCCCTGGTGACCGGCCCGCAACCTGAGATTATCCAGGAGCCCACCAAGAGTCACCTCATTAGGGCTAGGCTCAGTGCCTCACCTGTAATCCTAGCACTCTGGGAGGCCGAGGTGGGTGGATCGCTCTAGTTTAGGAGTTCAAAACCAGCCTGAGCAGGAGCGAGACCCCGTCTCTACTAAAAATAGAAAGAAATTAATTGGCCAACTAAAAACATATAGAAAAAATTAGCTGACCATGGTGGCGCATGCCTGTAGTCCCAGCTACTCGGGAGGCTGAGACAGAAGGATTGCTTAAGCCCAGGAGTTTGAGGTTGCTGTGAGCTAGGCTGACGCCATGGCACTCTAGCCTGGGCAACAGAGTGAGACTCTGACTCAAAAAACAAACAAACAAAAAAAAACAGAGCAAGAGCAAGACTCCGTCTCTACTAAAAAATAGAAAGAAATTAATTAGCCAACTAAAATATAGAAAAAATTAACCGGGCATGGTGGTGCATGCCTATAGTCCCAGCTATTTGGGAGGCTGAGGCAGAAGGATTGCTTGAGCCCAGGACTTTGAGGTTGCTGTGAGCTAGGCTGACGCCACAGCACTCTAGCCAGGGCAACAGAGTGAGACTCTCAAAAAAAAAAAAAAAGAGTCACCTCATTAGAACAAAAGATTCTCTGTGACTCAGAAAATTTCAGGATATTTAGGAGCTCTGAGTTAGGAACTAGGGCCAGAGACCAAATATAATAAAACAAAATGATTTTTCTAGTGCCTCTATCTACAAGGTTTTAGGAGCTCTTTGTCAGGAACTGGGGCAGAGAATCATAGTGTTCAAAAAGCATTGTTTGAAAAAGTGAGTAATTAGAAACAACTGAAATGTTTAATGGCAGGAAATGTGATGCATAAATTATGGTACAACATTTTAATGGATTGCTATGTTCAAGGTAGAGTTAGATGTGTGTACAACCATGGAAATCAGCAACTGTATTATTGAGTGAAAAAAAGAACCGTTACATTATAACATTTGTTATGATTCCTTCTGTTTAAAACTGTATATACAAAAGGAGGAGACGGTCTCCATGAAACTGTTAACACTGGTTATTTGGTTATGTCTTGGTGAAATTTCAGGTTATTTTCACCATTTTGGTATTATTTGTAAACAAGCATTTGTTCATTTTACAGCAAATCCCTCCACATTCATGCATACACTACATTATGAAACTCTTTCCGTGTAACTAAGTCTGTAGGCTTTTGTTATTACAAAATGAAAATAGCTTAAGTGACAGACAGTTACAGAATGTGCAATTTTATATTCTGAAACATAGAATGGTAATGTTGATTTTGTGTAGGTAGTTATCTGAGTAACGTATTTTTCTGTGTTTCTATATCTTCTGAATTTATACAGTGACTGCTGTTATGCTTATAACAGAATGATAAGAAGCACTGTAAATGTTTTGTTTCTTAACAGAAAACTGGTCATCTCTGAAACCAAATTTATCATAGATGAGCTCTGTTTTAAGGGTAGATGCATAAAAATCCAAGATATTACTTGTATTGATAATGTTTTTCATAGAGTTTGGACATTTTTAAAACATTTACAATAAGGTGCAGTTTACACATAGATTTACACAAAGGGTATACTGCATTTATTTTTGGATAAATTTAAAAGAGATTTACTTCCGTTTCAAAAGACCTAATAGATTGGGGACATCTAACATCATGTGTTTGACGTGTAATTAACAATGAAGGGAGCAAAGAAGAGTAGTAGGAAGAGCAGAGGGCAACAAAATAAATTTCTGGGTGAAAGGTTGTGTAGTCTTTTCACAACCTGAGTCATGTATATAGTGGTTTTTCACAAGTTGTGATGGCAGATGCTTCACCCTCCTGCTTTCCTCACTTGCATTGTCTCTGCTTTTGCTGGAGCTTCCTATTCTTCAGGGGTAGAAACAGGAAGTCATTTGAAAATGGGATTCTACAGCCAATATAACTATAATCAAAAGATTGCATTATGCTCTACTTTTCTCTTCCTTACTGGCTGCATTTTTTAAATTGATACATAATATTTGTACATATTTATGAGGTACATGTGACGTTTTGTTACACGTTTAGAATATGTAATTATCAAGTTAGGGTATTAAGGGCATCTATCACCTTGAGTGTTTACCATTTCTATGTGTTGGGAACAATTTAAGTCCTCCCTTTGAGGTATTTTGAAATGCTACTTTGATCCCCTTTGCCTATTGATGATTCTTTGGTTTTTTTTTGTTTGTTTTAATTTTTTTCTCCCTCTGATTAGCTTACTGCTCCAGAAAAAGCTTCATAAGTTTGAGTTGGCCTGTTTGGCCAACCTTTGCCCAGAGACTGCTGAGGAGTCCAAGGCTCTGATCCCAAGGTTAGTACTAATTGTGATAAATTCTATATATATTGGATAAATACCTACAAATATAATTGCTACATCAGAAAGGTATGTGTATTTAAAATTTTGGTAGATAATTGCCAATATTGAATGAGAGTGCCTTTTTAACAGTGTATGAGAATGATAGTTTTATACCACACCAAGTGATAACCAGACTATGGAATAGGTGGAATTGACAATGATGGTAGGAGTGCAAAACCATTTTGAGGGCAATTTGGCTATGTCTAATAAAGTTAAAGGGAAATTTACCCCATGAGCCAAAAATCCATTCCTAGGTACACATGTCCTAAAGGCAGCTCATGTGGGTTTACAAGAAGATGTGTATTCCAGTGTTCATTTGTGCATTGTTCGTGACAGCAGAAATTTGACAACACTCTGTAGGTCAATACAAGAACGGATAAATGAATCATTGTACGGCCATACAGTGTTGGTTTTTTTATGTCCTCCTCCCGCTCCCCTAGGCTCTTTTGGCCATATAGTGTTTCTTGTACAGCAGTGAAAAAAATTAACAAGTGAGAACAACATGGAATAATATCAACACATGCCAAAATGACTGTTGAGGAAAAAAGTTGCAGAAGAATCCCTAGTGTATGATGCCATTTCTTATATGAAGTTTAAAAACAGTGCAATTTGTTACTTATGGATACATGTATGTATAATAAGTGTAAAAATGTGTATGGGAATGAAAAATACCAAATTTAGGACAGTATTATTAATTATTTCTGGGTAAGAAGGGAAAGGTATTGGGCTTGGGGACCATACACAGAGCTGTCAGTTATTCCTGTTACGTTTATTAAGGAAATCTAAGTCAAGTAGGGCTGTTAAAGCTATTTTTTTTTTTTTTTTTTGAGACAGAGTCTCACTCTGTTGCCTGGGCTAGAGTGCCGTTGCGTCAGCCTAGCTCACAGCAACCTCAGACTCCTGGGCTCAAGCGATTTTGCTCCTGCCTCAGCCTCCCGAGTAGCTGGGACTACAGGCATGCGCCACCATGCCCGGCTCATTTTTTCTATATATTTTTAATTGGCCAATTCATTTCTTTCTATTTATAGTAGAGACGAGGTCTCACTCTTGCCCAGGCTGGTTTCGAACTCCTGACCTTGAGCGATCCCGCCCGCCTCGACCTCCCAGAGTGCTAGGATTACAGGCGTGAGCCACCGCGCCCGGCCCTTAAAGCTATTTTTTGTACCTTTTGTGTGTTTGAAATATTTCGTAATGTTTTTAAAAGGAAAAGCAGGAAAAAAATACAGTTGAAAGGTAAAGATGTTGGAGATGTGGGCAAGAGATGACCGTGCCTCAAAGAAGAATGTGGGACAATTGCCAATTGGGAAGTCACTCTTTGTGGTTTTTTTTGTTTTGTTTTTGTTTTGTTTTCTTCTTGTAGTCTGGAGGGGCGGTTTGAAGATGAGGAGCTGCAGCAGATTCTTGATGATATCCAGACAAAGCGCAGCTTTCAATATTAATCTCCAGGCATCACTCTGCTGCTTGGGAGGACCATGTACTCAGCATGGCACCACCTTCCCAGGGTCTGTATCTGACTGGCACGGAAATTCTATTGCAGAAGACACTTGGGCTTCTTTGGAGAGAACAGCCCAGCTGGTGTTGGCTTACATTGCTGTTTCAAATGACTGTTAGGCCATCATGACACGTAATCTTAGAGCAGCTGTGCAGTGGCTCCCTGAGGCTTCCTGAATGTGCCTCTGGGAAGAGTAAAGGGCCGGGGGGGGGGTGCATAAGCCACGCCGTTGACTGCCTCATCTTGTGGTTTTTAGCCCCTGCATCATTTTTTTATTCTTAATACTTCATGTTTTAATTTCAATGTGTTTATACTTTTTGAAACTAGACTAGAACTTAGTAAACTTATGTACGGAAAGAACAGTCTTACCTAGATCCCAAAGGAAGAATTAAACTGGTGTCCTTGTTTGAAATTCTTAAAGGGTGAGAGTTGTTGTTAGTGACTGAGAGAGTCTTGCCATCATCGTGCCTAACCAAGAGTCAGGGGGAAGCAGTTACACATGGAAACAACTGTGCTAATTTTCTGGTACCCATAGCCTGGAGTAGACAGCTACTTTGCCTTTGTTTGGGTTTGTGGAATGTGGATTTGAAGTAAGTGGTCCTGAACCACTCATTATGTCACCCTCAAATTAAGATGTTTCCTTTGGCCAGGCGTGGTGGCTCACACCTGTAATCCTAGCGCTCTGGGAGGCCGAGGCAGGAGGATCACTCGAGGTCAGGAGTTGGAGACCAGCCTCAGCAAGAGTGAGACCTCGTCTCTACTAAAAAAAAAATAGAAATTAGCTGGACAACTAAAAATATATAGAAAAAATTTGGTGGCGCATGCCTGTCAACAGAGTGACACTCTGTCTCAAAAAAAAGATGTTTCCTTTAGGCCATACTTGAAGGTCTGAACACTTTTTTTTGAGAAATAGAGTCACTCTGTTGCCCAGGCTAGAGTGCCATGGCGTCAGCCCATCTCACAGCAACCTCAAAGTCCTGGGCTCAAGCGATACTCCTGCCTCAGCCTCCTGAGTAGCTGGGACTACAGGCGTGTGCCACCATGCCCGGCTAATTTTTTCCATTTTTTTTTTTTTTGAGACAGAGTCTCACTCTGTTGCCCGGGCTAGAGTGCCATGGCGTCAGCTTAGCTCACAGCAACCTCAAACTCCTGGGCTCAAGCAATCTTTCAGCCTCAGCCTCCCAAGTAGCTCGGACTACAGGCATGCGCCACCATGCCCGGCTAATTTTTTTCTATATATTATTAGTTGGCCAATTAATTTCTTCCTATTTTTAGTAGAGACGGGGGTCTTGCTCTTGCTCAGGCTGGTTTCGAACTCGTGACCTTGATCCACCCGCCTCAGCCTCCCAGAGTGCTAGGATTACAGGTGTGAGCCACTACGGTGAAGTCACTTGATCTGAGGCTAGGTGGGGAAACCCTTGAATAGCCAAACAATCTGGCTTTGATTTTTCTGAAGAGAAATATGCCTGTATTCTTCACAGTTTGGGGTATCTTCTTTGGGCCAGTTGTTGACTATATATGAATAAGTGATCCAAGGAAGAAGTTGCACCACAAAGTTGCCTTTAAAAGTAAAGGTAGTTTTATGTATGCTACTGGCTAAAGCAAAAATAAAAAATAATTTTTTTTTTTTTGAGACAGAGTCTCACTCTGTTGCCTGGGCTAGAGTGCCATGGCGTCAGGCTAGCTCACAGCAACCTCAAACTCCTGGGCTCAAGCAATCCTTCTGCCTCAGCCTCCCAAGTAGCTGGGACTACAGGCATGTGCCACCATGCCCGGCTAATTTTTTCTGTATATTTTTAGTTGGCCAATTAATTTCTTTCTATTTTTAGTAGAGAGGGAGTCTCGCTCTTGCTCAGACTGGTTTCAAACTCCTGACCTTGAGCGATCTTCCCTCCTCGGCCTCCCAGAGTGCTAGGATTACAGGCGTGAGCCACCGCGCCTGGCCCCAAGACATTTTTTTAAAGTGCATAAAGTTGTAGCTCAGGTTGTCCATAAAATCTACAAACCTCTGGATTGCCGAGATCTGTCCCTTTGTGGAAGCATCTTTATGTAATTGTCTTACTGAGGTTCAAATGGAGGAATTTCCCCAATTCTGTTTTTCTTAGAAAACTGACTGCATCTGCTGTGTAGCTTTTATTTCATGTGCAGACGTCAGAATCAGGTGGAAGGTTTCATGGGGACAAAGAACCTATGCTGGATGCTTTAAAGGAGAAGTCACATAGCACCTAAAGAAAGCGTCACCGCCCTTAAAAGCAGCAACCATTCCCAGAAAGCAGATGAATACAGAGCAGGCTGCACTGGTCACATCAGATGTGATTATTATTACTGCTGTTATTATTGCTTTTCATAACTGGAGCATTAAGCCCGATAACCGTCTGCTAAAAACGGGGGTTATGAAGCAATGGTGCAGGGAGTTTAAAAGGGATGCTGAGTGTAAAATAATTAAAAGAAAAATTTAAAAAAAGAATGACTAGGGGTTATAATGCAAGTGTTGGTGTTATGGATACCTTTCTTTATTCCACTTCCCCGACTTTCTGCAACGCAGCTGTATACTTTTATCGTAAAAAAGGAAGTGAAATGACCGTGCGTGTTTCTTCTCTCTCCTTCCCTGCAGGCACAGTGCACTAATGGCTTTGACCTGGATCGCCAGTCAGGACAGTGTTTAGGTATGAGCCACCAAACGTCCTTCGCTGGGTGGGGGCATTCGGCCCAGTTGCAGGGCCGTTTCTTTCCTGGCTGTTGTTCAGTGTCGTCAAATCTTTGTTAGCCTTACCCGTGGGAGGACACGGTGACGTGAAATGATTGAAGCCAATGATGTCCTTTGATCCATCAATTCTTTGTGCCCAGCCCTGGGCTAAGCTCTGTGAGGAGTCAAAGAATCCGTCTCTGTTCTCAAGGAGTTTTCCGTCTGTGCTAGTTTCCTACGGCTGCAGTCACAAATCACCACAAACGCAGTGGCTTAAACAACACAAGTTACCTCCCAGTTCTGTACGTCAGAGTCCAGCATGGGTCTCTCCCAGAAGAAAATCAAGGTGTCATCAGGGCCGTGTTCCTTTCTGGAGGCTGCATTTCCTTGCTCATGGGGGATCTTGGCAGAGCTCAGTTTCTTGCGGTTGTGGGACTGAGGTTCCCATTTTCTTGCTGGCTGCCAGCCCAGCACCATTCCCGACTTCTAGTTGTGCCCTTATTCCGTCGCCACGGCCCCTTCCTCCGTCCTCAAAGCCAGCACAGCGAGTCAAGTGCCTTTCACTTCAAATCTCTTCTTTTTCTGTTGTAGCATCTCTCTGGTCAATTCTTCAGCCTCTTCTTCTCCCCTTAAGGACTCAGGTGAATACATTGGGTCTACCCAGATAATCCTGGATGATCTCCCTGTCTTGAGGTCAGCTGATTAGCAACCTTAATTCCAGCTGCTACCCGTAATGCCCCTTTGCCGTGTACCCTAATGTGTCTGCAGGTATGAGGATTAGGAAGAGATATTTGTGCAGGGGGGGCGGGCATTCTCTTAGCACACCACGCAGTGGGAAAGATGGACTTAGACATGAACTCTGAGACAGGGTGGCGGAATAAAGTAATTGCCTAGTGGAGGTAAAAGCCCTGCAAAAGAAGAGCAGAGAATGAAGTCTTATGTCCAGGGTCAGTAAAGAAATTGTTGATGGGGGTCACATTTGAATTGGGTGTTGAAGGATAAGTAAGATCCTAAGAAATGGCATGCTGGGTAGAAGGAACAGCATGAGCAAAGACCAGGGTGGACAGGGTGTTCGGGGCATAGAACAGTGCATCATGGATGGAGCACAGGGCATATGAAAAGAATAAGACAGCATCACTTGGCCCCAGCTTTTTTCCTTTCTTTCTTTTTTTTGAGACAGCGTCTTGCTCTGTCGCCCAGGCTAGGGTGTCATGGCCTCAGCCTAGCTCACAGCAACCTCAAACTCCTGGGCTCAAGTGATCCTCCTGCCTCAGCCTCCCAGGTAGCTGGGACTACAGGCATGCGCCACCACCATGCTTGGCTGATTTTTTCTATTTTTAGTTGCCCAGCTAATTTTTTTTTTTTTTTTAAGTAGAGACGGGGGTCTTGTTCTTGCTAAGGCTGGTCTCGAACTCTTGACCTCAAGCAATCCTCCCGCCTTGGCCTCGCAGAGTGATAGGATTACAGGCATGAACCACCGTGCTCGGCCTAGCTTTTAAATTATATTTGATTTGGGTCAAATCTTTAGTTGTCCCTGAGTTCACATCACCTACGCACCAGAGGAGAGACAGATGGCTTGAAAAATGACAAGTGACAAAAAATAAAGCCCTGCCCTGGGAAATCTGGAAATTTAACTCCACTTTGATTTAAAGGAAGGCTCTTTGATTTGAAGTTGTGCCAGGGGACAGAGAGAGGCAGCAGCCTTCTTTTCTGGCCCACCGGTTTTAATGACAATTTCAGGCTTCAAGCTAGAGCACAGGCTGTTGCATTCTGAGCCTCAACGCTCCCCTTTCCCAGTTGGTCAGATGAGGCGGGGGGTGGCTGTCAGGATGCAGGCGTCTCTTCCCCAGCCTGAGTTCCACGTAGAGCAGACGCCAAGGCTGGTGAGAGGGCCCAGTGTACGGAATCGGGTCTGCTGCTCACCGGGGCCAGAGTTCAGGCCTCCCCTGTGCCCGCCCTAGCAGGGCTGACTTTCTAGAGAGCCCGCCCGCCCCTCCAGGCTTAACAGGCTGAGCACCAGCCAGGCTGGAAATGGGCCCTGCTGGCTGCACAGTGTGAGCTGACTTTAAAGTGAGACTCTGCTTTCTTAACAAGTAACTTGCTCTTGCCCAGACCCTGTCTGTCTCGATGCAAGGGACTCTTTCTACCCTGCCCAGCTGTTATTCGGAATAGAAGTGGGAGCAATCCTTAGGCCTATCCTAGCGCAGAGTGTAGTATGTGCACGCAAGAGTACGTGACATGTGTTTAGATGGTATACCCGCAGATAAACACTCTTTAATAGTTATATATTTATTTTTATTGTTTTTATTTACGCTAATTGAGAGTGTTTTTCATGTGCTGTAGTCATGTACGATTAAAAAAATACACTTACTTGGGTTTCAAATGTGGGTTCATTTAAAGAAAAGTATTAAGTGAATGATGGTATGAGTTTGTATTAGTTCATTTTCTGTTGCTTATAACAGAATACCTGAAACTGGGTGATTTATAAAGAAAAGAAATTTATTTCTTAAAGTTATGGAGGCTGAGAAGACCCAGATCAAGGGGGCATCTGGTGAGGGCCTTCTTGCTGGTGGGGCCTCTGCAGAGTCCTGAGGTGGCGCAGGGCAGCCCATGGCGAGGGGGCTGAGCGTGCCAGCTCAGGTCTCTCTTCCTATTCTTAAAAAGCCACCAGCCCCACTCCTGTGATAACACATTAATCCATGAATAGATTAATCCACTAATGAGGGCAGAGCCCTCATGACATAATCACCTCTTAAAGGCTCTACCTTTGAATCCTGCCACATTGGGGATTAGGTTTCAATACGAGTTTTGGAGGGGACATTCAAACCACAGCAGGGTTTTTGTGGATGTGGTCAGTCTCGTGACGGTGGTATTTGAAAGGCGGGTGTTTGGGTGACACTGCCCACTTTGATTCGGGTGAGCCAACATTGGGAGTAGGTGCCTGCGATGAGCCGGGGGCTGTCTAGGTATTTGAGAGCAGGTGCTGGTGAAGTGTGTTCGGGGGTCCTTCGTGCCTCTCCTGGTGCAAAGCTCTGCTTAAATATGCACCGTGCACAAAGCGTTTGGGGGCCGCTAATGCTCGTCTTTTCTTGGCCCTTGCAGATATCGATGAGTGCCGGACCATCCCCGAGGCCTGCCGAGGAGACATGATGTGTGTGAACCAGAATGGCGGGTATTTATGCATCCCCCGAACAAACCCGGTGTACCGAGGGCCCTACTCGAACCCTTATTCGAACGCCTACTCAGGTCCATACCCAGCAGCTGCCCCACCGCTGTCAGCTCCAAACTACCCCACGATCTCGAGGCCTCTCATATGCCGCTTTGGATACCAGATGGATGAAGGCAACCAGTGTGTGGGTGAGTGGCCCAGTCTTTTCCTCCTCTCCTCGCGCTTGGTGAAGGCCTTGTCTGCATCCGACACGTCCACCCCAAATGGGTTGTTAGCTGCTAGTCGATGCACCAGTAAAACAATGACTCACCTTCTACATTCTCTCTTTCACTCTGTCTCTCTCTCTCTCATCTATAGATGTGAAAACAAGCTCATACTTTCTCAATTAAATGACAAATGCATCTGGTCAGACTTAATAAGTGAATCTCAGAGAGAGAATCTAGAAGGGGCCCGAGCTCTGTATTCAACACCCTTCACCCTCGAAAGGTACATGTGCTCCTGCAATAGATGAAGCCTTGAGGGCCAAGGTTCCCTGTTCTGGAAGTAGGTTCTTTGGGTGAGAACTAATGTTCTTTTGGCCAAAAGGTGCCTGTCTGGTGGGCACGCGCAGCAAGGGTAGAAGTCTGAGAAGAAGCAGACGTGAGACACCAAGGGACTGCCAAGGGGTGTGACCGTGTCCTAGAGAGCTTTGGGTTCTGTTGGCCAGTGTGGCCTTGGAGGAGTGTTACTCAGATCCTCCCTGGTCGCTTTGGCTGTGGTCACACCAAAACTTTATAAGTGTCTCCAGCTTTGGCAGATGGTCTTAAGTGAAGACTCCAGCCTTTTTTGATTGCGCACCCCATCTGCAAAACCTTTTTGAGCCTGGACCTCCATTAAGTGGATATTTATAAATTACATACATACCCTGTCATACTAATGGTTTGAGGAGCACAGAGGTCATGTAAGAAATAGGAAATTTAAAAGGATGTGATCAAATAAAAATGAATTGAAGTTCTAATATTTCCTTCCTATATCCCAAAGGTTTTGGAGACCATTAGTCTACACGGTGAGGTTTTTGGTGGTTCCATTTCAGGGCTCTGCAGTGTTGAGCTGTAACCAACTCTGAGAGAGGTTGTGCTGGTTGTATTATACTATCTTCTATTTTTTTTTTTTTTCTTGAGACAGAGTATCACTCGGTTGCCCAGGCTAGATTGCTGTGGCGTCAGCCTAGCTCACAGCAACCTCAAGCTCCTGGGCTCAAATGATCCTCCTGCCTCAGCCTCCCTAGTAGTTTGAACTACAGGCGCATGCCTCTGGGTGCCCAGCTAATTTTTATATTTTTAGTAGAGTCAGGGTCTCACTCTTGCTCAGGCTGGTCTAGAAGTCCCGAGCTCAAGTGATCTTCCCACCTTGGCCTTCCAGAGTGCTAGGATTACAGAAGTGAGCCATCGCGCCAGGCCTCTCTTCTATAGGCTCATGGGAATGAGTGTGCGTTTCCACTGGAACACATTGTAAAAAATATGCAAACAAGCGTGCTTCAGAGCTACAAGGGAAAATTGGATACACCTGAACCCAAGCTTCTGCATTCTTACTGGTCTCAAAGGGTGTGTATGTGTATGTGTGAATGAGGGGGAGAGAGAGAGAGGGAGCTGGTTGATATTTAACCTCAAATACAGATGAGGGTGTGAAGGGAAGGAGTGTGGGTCCAATCGAGCCATGCACTCCTCCAGCTTCGGTAGAGAAGATGGGAACATCCTTCCTCATAACAAGCAGCAGGACAATAGACCATTGTAACCGGAAGGGACTTATTGCCAATCATTAGCTTCAGCCTCTTCATTTTATAGAAAGGGTAACGTTAACTCCAACCAGTTGGGTATCACAGAGGTAGGATGTGAGTCCAGCTCCCCTGACCACTCCCCTGTCTACTGTTTCCTAACTACGTGACATGACCTCTCCCATCTGGTAGAAAAGAAATGCTCCTAAAAGAAAATGCAGACATAGGGAAGTGCAGTGGGGCAGGGGTGCTGCTGCTCTTCCAGGGGACAAGCTGAGTGACCAGCCCTACACGTGCACATCCTGAGGTGAGGAAGGGCGTGTCATGACACTTTTGAGGCACTCCAGGTTTTGGGGAGGGGGCCTTGGTGGCTGTGGTGTAGGCAGCTCTTGCTGATGTCCCGGGCAGTCCCACTGGCCCCTTTGTAGGACAGCTGGGAAATGCTGCAGGGCTCTCCGGAGTGTCTCCCTCCCTCCCCCAGATGGCTTTCTGGGGTCCCAGTGCCCCTGGCAGTGAGGACATGGCTGGGAAACCTATTCACCCCGGTCCCTCTGACGTCATGCCATTTATGGCTCTGAACCTGTCACACGGGAGGCGCAGAGCCTTCATAATGGCCTTTTTGTGAGAAGAATACAATCGAGGAACCCCAGCGAGGCCTGGCGGCAGGCCCGTCCGTTTCCCAAAAGTGTGGCATTCTGCATTCCGACGTCCCAAGTTCTTTCTAACTTCCCTTCCCTCCACCCCGTGGTTTCCTGGTTTACAGAGGACTTTCAAACAGGCCCTTGATGAGGTCCCTCTGAGCATTGTAAGAGGTGGCAGGGGAGGCGGGACAGGGAAGGGAGGCTCCCTCTACCCACTGTTCCTTTCAGGAACAGGGAGGGGAGAGCGGCGGGCCTGGGAACAGGCGGCAGAGGAGGGGAAGGAAACCGGAGGGGAAATTGTTGAGAAGGGACAAGGAGATGAGTCTGGAGGTGTCACTGTCCAGAGAAGGAGAACACGGGTGTTCTCCGGAGCCGGGCTCTGATCCTGTGGCGGAAACATCCCGTGAAAGGTGTGTGTTGGGGAGAAGCAGGAAACATTTCTGAAACTTCAGCGTTCGAGGAAGGGTGACAACATCTCCAAAGGAGTCTCATCCCCCTCCTCGTCGAAATAAAAAGTAATAAACAACAGTGACAGCAGCAGCAGTAATAATATCAAACACTTGGATAGTGCTTGCGTGCAGGGATCGTTACACGAATTTATGCACTTAATCCTCATAACGACCCTCGGAAGTGGAACTGTTAATATTGTGATTCCTATTGCACCCATGAGGAAGCTGAAGCACAGAGAAGCTCAGAAACTTGGCCAAGGCCACACAGCCAGTGAGGGGCCAAACCAGGGTTCGAACTGTTCATGCTCCGGATAAGGAAACTGAGGCTCAGCGAGGTAAAGTTTTGTTCAGGGGCTTCAGAGAGTCAGTACGGGAGCCAGGATTAAAATCAAGGTCCTTCTCTTGCTCTCTTTCTCTCTCTCTCTCTTTTTTTTAAATGAAAGTTTCTATTCTGTAAAATTTTCAACCCAGGCAAAAGTAGGAAGACCATAATGGACACTTAGCTCCTTACCACCCAGCTTTTGTCGTTATTGGCACGGGCACAATCTCATTTCTTTTTTACCCTCCACTGAGTGCATTTATTTAAAGCAAGTCCCAGACATCATGTAATTTCATCCTTAAATACTTCAGAATTATCTCTAAGAGAGAAAGATTCTTTACAAAAATTTCAAAAACATGCCCCCCACCACCACATTACCATTATTAAACCTACAAAAGTCAACATTAATCCCTTTTTATCGTGAAATATCCAGATAGTGCTCAAGTTTCCCTGGTTGTCTCATGAATGCCTTGTAACTTCACAAATGGTCAGAATTGCTGCAGTTTCTGGACTAACATGGCTCTAGAGAAAGGCTGCTTTCTTAGCCACAAAACATTTCACAAATGTTAGTTACTGGTGGAGCCCCTAAATTTGCCACCGAGCCAAGTTGGTGAGCGAAACCAGAACTTGGAACATCCCCCCAGAGTGATGACAAGTTGAGCCCCAAAGGGGATGAGCATGTGGACCCATCTCGACAGCCTTTTTTCCGTTGGTTTGCTCAAATCAGAGTCAATAAAACAAGATCTACAAATTGCTTTGGTTGACACGTCTCTTAAATGTCTCTTGGTCTTTATTGTTTCCTTGCTACTTACTAGTTGAAGAGGCTGAGTTCTTTGTCCTGCAGAATTTCCTATGTCTGGGATTTGGCTGATTGTACTCTGTGGTGGTCTTTAACTTACTCCTTCCTCCCCTATAATTTTCCGTAAACTGCTAGTAGAGCTAGAGACTTGATTCAATTCAGGTTTCATTTTTTTGGGCAAACCATTTTGTAGGTAACATCCTGGATCTTTTGCTTTCTCCACGCCCTGGTTTCTTCTCCTAAAGTATAAGAAAATCTGCCTTGAGGAAGCAAATGGGTACCCCCTTTCCCTGTGGTTTACTCTTTCTGGGCTTTGGACCCACTTCTAAGGAAGCCCGGCTCAGCACTTGGGGCCCCAGCACCTCTGTGCTTCCTTCTTGGCTTCTTTGTTTTGGGTTCCACTTTGGAGGTGACAAAACCCTGCTCCGTCTGGAACAAAGTGTGGCCTTAGGTTTGTGTCCACAAGCCCCTAGATATAAAGCTGGATCAGTTGGGACATTTTTTTGCAGACAGGATGAACAGTGATCCAAGAATTACAGCCCGTGAGCCAAGCAAGTTTTGTCTCATTCATCTTGGCATGAGGGTGTTCAGCTCCAAGGCAACCTCCGAGAAGGTGATCGGACTCATGGCTGGTTGGATTGTGTCACCCAGATCCCAGACCCTTGGGAGATCTGGTGACCAGATTCTCAGGGGAGGGAAACCAGACAGACACGGTTAACTAGCAAGGGAGGAAGGGTTGCTGGAGGGAGTCTCACCGTTCCGGAACAACACAACCAAGACCCAGGCAGGTGTGCGCTCTCTCTCTCTCTCTCTCTCTCTCTCTGTCTCTCTCTCTCTGTCTCTCTGTCTCTCTCTCTCTCTCTCTCTCTCTCTCTCTCTCTCTCTCTCTCTCTGTCTCTCTCTCTCTGACTCTCTCTCTCTCTCTCTCTCTCTCACACACACACACACACACACACATCTGGGCTGGCCAAACAGACATCCCCAAGAAGGATGGTTGGGGTTAAGGATGGTGTGTGTTGAAGGCATGAGCTGTGGCTGAATGGCCGAGGCACCCACGATGTGGGCCTGTGTTCAGGAACCTTCCTCTCGTGGCCTGCTGCTTCTGAGACCCGGTCCCTGAATGTGGCTGCCACTTGTCTCTTCATGCTCAGCCCCATTGGGGCTCACCTTGTCACTGCTCTGGGTGGACAGTCCAAGTTCTGGCTTTGCTAACCAACTTGGCTCGGTGGCAAATTTAGGGGCTCCACCAGTAACTAATGTTCATGAAACGTTTTGCGGCCAAGAAAGAAGCCTTTTGCTAGACCCACGCTGCTCCAGAGACTGCAGGAATTCTTCTGACCATTTGTGAAAATTACAAGCAATATCTTTATTCTTTCTTCTGGCCCAGGATAGTTTTGTTTAATCAGAGCGCCCAAGCAGGCAGAGAGCAACACATATGGATCCTTTTGGAAGATGGATGGTGTTGGCCTGAGGCTTGCTCTTGAGTTATTTTTCCTGAAAGCCAGCCAATATTTAGTCAAGTGATGTTTACAGAGCGCTCACTGGTGCCAGGCGCTCGCCTAGGCATGGAGGAGGACATGGGGTTTGGGCACAGCCATGGGGCTCTCTCTAGAGCGTGTGGTCAAAGAAGGCAGATGAGACAGAACACAGCAGCTGAGATTCAAGGCGGCTTCTGAGAAGTTCCTGAGATGGTACGAGGAGAAGGCAGAGATGGGAAGTGGAGGGGGCTGAAACTTAGAAGTCAGACAGGCCTGATTCTCACCTTGGTTTGGCCACTTTTTACCTGTGAGGCCTGGGGCTTGGTTTCCTCAATGGCTGTCTCACAGATGACATCTAAAAACACCTTGTCCGGTGTCTGCATGGAGAATCACACGGTAAACGGTAATTGGGAAGGATTGTGGAGGTGTCTGCTAAGGTCTTAGGATGATAACCCATGGAAAGATCTGGAGTCTGAAGATGTACTGAAGGCCTAACTCTTTAACACCTTTCAGATGACCTAAAATTGAGCTCGGGACGCGCCTACCTTTCAGGCCTCCAGGGGCCTTTGCCCAGCTAAGTCGTGATGAGGCTTCACTCAGAATCTGCTTGGAGATGCCAGCAAAGCCTGGGTTTATTTAAATTGTAAAACAAAACTGCGGGAAGTCGGTCCAATGTGGTGAGTGGATACGGCCAGGCTGCGAGCACATAGAAACCTCAGCCCTCAGTGCGGCCGGCCGTGGCTGGCACAGATGAGGGAGGACCGGGTGGCCTCTGCTTCTGCAGACTTTTCTTATTTTTTGTTCAGGCCTCTGGCTTGGGCTGTAAGTTGAAACTCAGCCCTCAGGATGAGACCAGAAGGAAACTGCGTGAAGCTGAGGCCACATGGTTCTTTAGCTGCTGAGGATACCGGGACCAGGCAGGCCTGGAGAGGCAGGGGGACCCAGGATGGAGGCAGGGGCTCCATAGTTGGGTTTGCTCGGATGTCCCCATGGAATGGCCCCAGCAAGCTTGTTCATAGCAACCCCCAACCAAGTTTTCCCAGCTTGCTTCCAGTCTTCCCCTATCATTGCCTGGGGCAAGTGGCTTAACCTCTCTGAACCTCAGTGTTTCCGTCTGTAAACAGGGATAACAGTACAGACTTCTGTAGCGAATTTGGAGAATTAAGTGAGATAATGCATGTAAATCGTCTAACGTGGAGGCTGGCTTGTGGTAAGGGCTTAATAAGGGAGTTATTATCATTATTGTTTTCATTATTTCAAATCTCATCATTCCAGTATTCCTCCTACTTCGAACCCCTAGTTTTGGTATTCTGTTATTGTTTATTCTTTCCCTGGGAATTATATGTAATAGCATGTGCCTTCTAGAAGGTTGAGGATTGAATTCCTGCCACTTTTCAGCAGTAGGAGTTGGGGTGAACTGGTGCTTCTAAGGGGACCTCAGCAGAGAAAGGACTTCAGGAAGTCATTCGAAATAGCTCTTCTCAGAAGTTAATGTGCCCAGGAATCGCCTGGGGAATGCAGATTCAGACCCCAGGGGTCCGGGCTGGGCCTGGGGTTCTGCCTTTTCTCACGAGCTCGCAGGGATGCGATGCCACTGGTCCAGACACTGCAATTCGATTAGCAAGACCCTAGCCCATCTATCTATTTTTTTTTTTTTTGACAGCACTACATTTAAAGAAAGGTAGAAACTTAACTTTTAAGTGTAATTCCCATTTTGCTTACATTTGTTAGAAGAATGTATTACTTTTATTTAAAAACAAAGCAAAAACCGAAAAGGAATTATTTTAGAGCCTAAATTAGAGCTTAAATTAAAGCATCATGCTGTGGTGGTAAAGGGACCAGATAAAATGTCAGTAAGAACTGGATTTTCATCCCAAATTTACTACTTATTGGCTGTGTGATATTTAGAAAGTCACTTGGCCTCTCTGGCATAAGTTTTATTGGCTGTAAAAAGAAGGGATTGTATTACTTTAGGGGGTCTTAATCTGGGGTCTGTGGATGCAAATCAGAAGATCTATTTTCATGTTTCCCCCCCATAACTTCTAATTGAAATTTAGCATTATTGATTATTATGCAGGGCAACAATCTATAGGACTATTAGAAGTACCTATGACAGTCTCAACAAGAGAATCAGATGTTTACATATCACACTACAGCTGTGGCAGTTATTTTGAAATGTTTTGAAATCTTATTTTGAAATCTCATTCATGCTTATCACTTCAAAATCGTAGAAGATAGTGCATCTGCTGCCTAATCTTGTTCTTTAATGCACTGATAAAGTATATATATATTACTGTATCACACATTTTAAAAAAACATGTTGATCACTGCATTTCGATATCATTGGTTTCCTTTGTAATCCTCTGGGTTTTACATTATGCAGTTAAAAGAACTTTTTTGAGAAGGGGGCCCATGGGCTGCAAAATAGGTTCCAGGCGCACATGCAAAAGGTTTAAATTCCCTGGATCAGATGATTTCTCAGGCTCCCAACTCAAGGGTGTTCTACTATCCTAAATCTTCCCAATATTTAGGGAACATAATTTTTGTGCCCAGACCATCTGGATTTTCTGTTAACTGTTTCTCACCTGCGTTGCTCAGGTAACGTGGCTCTCGTCTACTTGGGTGTGATTCAACTAGCGCACATGCTCGATGACACCTTCTGTTGGGACTGGCCGATTTCCATATCCGAGGAAGTGCCTCCAACTCCCAGCTGTGGCCGGCTTTGGTAGTTGGCACCGGCCTGTGGGGAGGTCCAGTGCGCTGACTGGCCTCATGTGCTGGGTGGGGCCCCACTGGTGGGACATGCCCAGCCCTTGGTGCCTTTGTGTAGTAGGTCACTTCCCCAGTGCCTAGCATGGAAGTTTTTTCAATGACCTACAAGTTTTTCTTGGCTCTCGTCTTATGTTCCTTGGTCTGCTCATGTTTCTTTTACTTATATTCCACTCTGGAATTAGCCGATTGTGTAGCAAAACGAGAGGTGTTGCAGAGGAGAGATGAAGTGTGGGCCTCTTCACAACAGGACCATTCGGCTCTGCGTCCTGGTTCTGGCACAGGTGGCTGCATCCCCAGGTCTCCAGAGAGTGCCCGCTGGAGGACAGGAGGTCGCAGGTGCCTGCGAATAGCCTTCCAAATAGCCTCAAACGCCAGGGCCGGTTCTGAGCACACTGTTGAGCCCCGTGTTTTTTAAATTCGTGGGAAGTGCATGTTATGATGCTTCTTAAAGAGGTGCAAGGGTTCTAAATGTGTCGAAATGGAGGACTGTGATTGTAATGTCCCTTTTGTTGTCAAGGCTAGACATAGATTTCCTCTTGAACATCCTTTTGATGTAAGTGGATGGGATCCATCACTGGCGAACTCCAGGACAGAGTCACTCACAAAGGTTCTGTACATAACTGTAGATTCTGTAGATGCTCTTCATGGCTCCTATCTGCTTGTAGGACTGGTGTCCACGTGGCATCTGCTGCTCCTGCCCCCATCCCAGCTGTAATGCAAGAAACAGAGTGATCTGAGGGCTGTTTGTGCTATCAGGAACGGATTAAATGAAATGAAGAAGTAAACACACCATACAAATGCAAGGCATTCGTTTTATGGAGCATGTATGCCTGAGTACAATGAAACTGATTGAAACAATGCACTAGGAATCACATTGGATGTTGCCAACAGCAGCTTCATGTAAATAACTGACAGCCCCAAGTTGTAGTATCAGCTGTCAGGGAAGGAGAAAGATCTTTATTTCTCAGTGGACCTGGAGTGAGCAGATCCAGGTCCAGGTCATAGCAGGAGATCGTATGACGCAGTGGAGAGCATGGACTTGAGATTCACACAGACTTGGGTTTGAATCCCATCACGGCACCACGTTGGCTTTCAGTCCTTTGGGTGTGTCCCGTCTCCAAGACGGGATAGTAACGCTCATCCGTGGGATTGCTTTGAGTCTTAGCGAAGGCTGTGCTGTGTGTCTGACAGTCAGTCTGCACACCCTAAACCATCGCCGCCATCATTCCCTCCTCCCCTCCCGTACCCGCAAGCTCTTTATCTGGCAGGAGCAGCAACTCTGTTGACCTCACATCTCAGCGGTCCCTGCCCAGTCGCAGGGCCAGACACGTGGCAGGTGCCTGTTGGGTGCTTATCCCAGGTGGTGGTGGGGGGTGTGGGGAGGGAGAATTGTTGGGGAGGGATCTCCTTTCAGTTTGTCATCACATACTGACACTTCTCCCCGGCTGTCTCCGCTCTGACCCCGCTCAGGCCAGGGAGGCAGCTTTTGAAGAGTAACGTGGGTGTCTTTGTTCCCTTCCCTGGGCTGCCAGCCTCTCTGGGTCTCTCCTTATTCATTTTAAGCACACCCTGTACCAGACCCTCCCGCTGAGCTGGGTGCCGAGAGGGGACTAAGATGACCGAGAAACTCCTTGATCCTTGAGCACCCTGTGGGCGGGGCCGTGGCCACCGTGTCTGCCCCGCACCCAGCATGGTGCTGGGCACCACTGGCTCTCAGGGAGCATTGAGTGGAATCGAATATACAGCGTTGCGGAGGGGCTGCCTGGAAAAGATGGCTGCGAAGAACCTTCAGGTCAGATTAACTTGCAGAGAAACCTACCTTCACTGTCCTTTCGAAACTCTGTGGGAGGCTGTGCCCTTCACACCTTGAAGCCAAGGCTTGCTTTGTGCCGTGGGAGAGACTGGCTCCTAGAGGTCCACCGCCAGCTGGAGCCTCGCACAACTCCAGAGGGCGCCGTTCAATTGCATTACATGCCACTGGCACCCCCTGGAGCCCAGCAGCCACCCTGAGGCTCCTGTTTGTCTTGGAAACAGAGGCGCATGCTTGAGGAGGGGTCTCTGGGCCATCTCCTTGGGGGCTGGCAAGGAAAGGACATTCACAGGATTCCTTCCCTCCAGAGGCCGCAGACATCAGACTGGATGTCAAGGCCTGACCTTCTGTTCCCCTCCAGCTTGTCGGAGCCGGGCCAGAGGGGAGACGGGGACAGCCAGTGCCGGGCCTGCCCCAGGCAGCCAGCAGCCAGACGCTGGGGACGGCGGGTGTGTTGGGGCCGGGGAAGCAGTAATACTCAGGGTCTTGTCAGTGCTATCTGATTTTCTTTCAAACTGAAACATTTGTGGAAACCCAGCCAGAGTAGATTTATGAGCTCTACATATTTCACAGGTCTTAACACGTCCCCCAGGAACCAATGAGGTCAGACAGGACAGATTTCGCATCCGGAATCAGTATGAAATTGGCATCTTCAACAGTTCCCACTGGAAGGGGGATAAGAAATTGAGGGAGATTATATGAAACAATGTGAAGACAAAAAACCCGGACTCTGCTTCATTCCTGTAGGGGAAAAGACAAGCCATCTGTTTTCTGCATCCGAGCTGGTGAGGGTTAGCCATCTCTGCCGGGACCCCTGTGGCTGAGATGAAGCATGACCGGGCAGGGCTGCCTGGGCGTAGTCAGGAGTGACCACATTGTCCTGTCCTGGTCCTCTGCGCATACACTGTAACCGTGATAAATAGACTTTGTGATTATTTAACATGTCTCCACCCAGCAGAACTTTCTGTCTTGCTCACCATTGTATTTCTAGTGCCTGATAAACATTTATTGAACAAGCAGAAAAGCTACAGGCAGTGAATTGTATGAATAAGGTTCAAATGAGAAAGAGAAATTGATTATATATCAGGTACAGTTGTCCAAATAAGTTCCTTTGTTATCACCGATGGGATTTATTCATTCGCTCATCATTTGTGTGTTGAGGTCTGGGCTGTGCACACAAAGATCAATCAGGCATTGTTGCTGCCCTGGGCAGTACCCAGTCTCTTGGCAGAAGTTGGGTGGGTTGGTGGAAATATGGAACCCAATACATAAATAATTATAGCCCAGTGAAATGGGACAGCAACATGAGTAGGTATGAGGCACCCTGTGGGCTCTGGCTGGAGTGGTTGCAGAAGCTTTCCCTAAGGACAGATGTTGCACATCTGTGCATCCATTTGATTAAACAGATACTGATTCAGCCAGTGCTGGAAGGGGCTCTGAAGATGAGCAAGACCCTGCCCCTGCCCTCAGAATCTCTCAGCTGAGCGGGTGTGTGGGGTTGGGCAGGGGCGATGTGCAGAACTAATCAGAATCTTTCCGTGAGCCGCAGCGTGGGAGGTGACTGGCGAGAGCGGTGTGTGCCAGGTGCTGTGGGAGCGCTCACGGGACTGTGGATTCCACGCTGAGGATGGAAGTGAATCTTTGGAGGACTGAGTAGGATTTTCATGTCAGAGATGGGGAGGGCATTGTGAGTCGGGGAAGAGTGTGGGCAGAGACATGGAGGGAAGAAAGCTCCCTGCATGTAGAGGACTATGGGTGAGGGCCACCTGCCCACCGTGATACCCTGTGATACCCAGCATGGCTGCAGCGTGGGCACAGGCTGTGGCTAAGATGGGGCTAAGAAGGTTGGCTGGAATTAGACTGGGCGTTGCTTGAGATCCATGCAGTTGACTTGGGCTTCGTTCTATGAACACCGGTGTTTGAGTGGGAGAGTGGTACGTTTCCATCTGTTTAAAGGAGACTACTGATTTAAGGGCTCAGCTGACTGGAGTCCTGGTCTAATCTTAGCACTGCACCAAGCTCCTTGGGTGGCGGTGCTCCAGCTCCTTCTCCTCCTGGGGCTCCATTTTCCCATCTGTCCAAGAGGGACCAGACCATACTCGCTAAGGCTCCCTCCAGCCTTAATCTCTCTGGATGTGAAGATGCCATGCAGCCAGGCAAAGGGCAGCTGCTGGAGACAGGTAGCTTTTGGAGACTTTTGGGAGCTTTTAGTATGTTTCATGTTTCGTTTGAGGCAGTGATTTTCATGTAGTCTGAGCCCTAGAACAATATCACCTCCGTGTTCTCAGGGTCCCGGTCAAAGCCCTCCTTTGAGCTTGAAGCAGCAACGAGCCCTTTGCCAAGTGCCCCTAGAAAGGGACATCAGTGGATGGATGAAACTGACTCTGACTGTGATGATGGCACATGACCCGGTACCGTGAGAAATAGGACACTGCCTTTATAACACCTGGAAGGAGTCTGCAAGCAGCTGGAGCAAGACACAAGCTCCTTAGGAAGCCCAGAATCCTCTCAGATTGACCAGTAAGGAAGAAACGTAAGAGCTCCACAGCCAGATGTTTCCAGAGAGTCCCCCACCTCAGGCCTCCTAAACAGATTCTTTTTCCAGCATCATCTCCATCTTATGTAGCTCCAGAGAGTAGGCAGTGGCTGGGGACCAGGTGGCAGTGGCCTGCAGTCTGTTGGCTTCTCACCGTGGGAGGCTGGCTGCTGTGGTCACATCCTTCACTGACTCCCTTCGTTGTGGTGGTTCCCCCGGGAACCCTGTCTCTTGCT
This sequence comes from Lepilemur ruficaudatus, assembly GCA_963574885.1. Classification (NCBI taxonomy): domain Eukaryota; kingdom Metazoa; phylum Chordata; class Mammalia; order Primates; family Lepilemuridae; genus Lepilemur; species Lepilemur ruficaudatus. Next base: position 24,283 of record CAUYRT010020610.1, read on the forward strand.
TCCCCAAATGCTCCTCCACTCACTCCCTGACTGCTCACAACAGCCTAGCGAGGAGCGCAGGCCCAAGGACATCGTTCCCTCCATTCTAGAGGATGTCTGGAAGGGCTCCATGACTGTGCCAGCATCTCAGCGCTCACTGTGGTTTAGGCTGGTGAGCATGTAGCCTTGCTGACTATAGACCTTGCCTATCCAATAAGATCGTGGCCACACTGGATCCCTACTCTTCCTCAAATATACCAGGCTCCTCCCACCCCAGGGCCTTTGCACTCTCTGTTCCTTCTGTTTGGAACTCTCTTCTGGGTCTGCATGTTGCTGGCTTGTTCTCCTCTTTCTTCCTTCAAGAGCCCTGTCCTGACCGCCCTGTCTGGAGTAACGCTGCAGTTACTCGCCGTCACGGCCTTTGTCATTTTCTGTCTCAAACGTAAGCGTGCATTAAGTCACTCGGAGGGCTTCGAACGCAGACTGCTGGGCCCCACTGCCGAGTCTCTGATTCACTAGGTCTGGGGTGGGCTCTCGATTTCCGCGTGATGCTGATGCTCCTGGCCTGGGGACCGCGCTTTGAGAATCACTGATTGATAACTGTCTCTTAATGCATTTGCTGGTTTGGTGTCTGTCCCATCTCTTACCTGTGAACTTCGTGAAGGGGAGAAATGTTACTTTGTTCTCTGCTATATCGTTACTGCCTGGCCCATCGCTGGTGCTTGGTAAGTGTTTCTCAGCTGACTGTGGACTGGGAACTCAGTCAGGACCCTGTGTAATCATCCTGCACCTGAGAAGAAAGAGAGTCAAGCATTTACAGAACTCTGGGGGCTACTTGGTCTGATCCCTTGTTGTCTACTACCTTTTTCTTTAACATTTTTACACTTGACCCTTTCCTAAGGGTCATTATTAGCTCTGTGTATAGATTGCATGGATCATTTTCATAAAATCCCAGGTGATGAATTGGATTCTCTGGGTTCAAGGAAGGCCGTCAGAATTCCAACCAAGCCATGGGCCATGTGGGTAAGAGAATGAAAGTTTCTGACAGGCTTGCGTAGAGCACTCCTCATAACTCCCAGGGTGGTACTTTCAGGACCCTGGGTGTCTGAGGCCTCCTAGCCTTTGGTTTCAGAAGACTGGAGTTCGGTTTTAACCGTGAAATTTTATCTTCCCTGACAAAGAGGAGCTGAAGACCAGAGGTGATTATAGATCCCCCGAAGCTGTCGCTGTGGCCAGAGGAATGGTGGGCTCGGGCTGACACGGCCTGTGTTTTGTCCCCCTGCTGGGGGTGGGGCTCCTTCGAGGAGCCACAGGAAATGGAGTGTGTGGATGGGAAGCGTGGTGGGGAGGAGAGTTGCCAGCTCTTAGAGAGATCACCACGTGGCTGCCGTGGACTGAGCATCCTGGGGGCAACAAATTCTGCCCAAGGGAGTTGAGGAAGTCTTCACAAAGAAGGGGCACTTACAGTTTAGCTGAGAAACCAGGGATGCGATACGATTTGATTTGCCCAAGATCAACTAGCAAGCCACTGGCAGAGCTGGGTTAAAGCCCAAAGTCTCTGGTTTCTTAATCTCAAAACACAATGTAGTGTTGTGGAAAGAGGTTGCATTCAGAAGCTGAATGACCCTGGGTGGGTCACTTCTCCTCTGTGGGCTAAGGCTGGTCTTTAAGATTAGTTTGGATACTCATTCACTGCAAGGTACTGGAGATAACCAGTGACTGATACGGAATCTCCTATGGGCAATATCAGGACCTCTGATTTTGTTTTCCTGTGTTAACTTTTATATTCTGAGTAGTTTTGTCAGGCTAATGTTTGTCAGGATAAGGTGAGTTGGTGCATAAAACTGAGCTACCTTTTAAAAGTGGCTCATGGCTTCAGTTCCTTTAACTAGAGTCTGGTTTCATAAGGATTCTCCCCCAAACCAGCTACGTGGGCATGCCAGGCTTAACCCTCTTTGTAAATCATAGAGCTGTGTCCTTTCCATATTCAAGCTCGATGAATAGTTGTATTAATAAATTGAATAAATTGGGCTGCTGGCATTATCTCTTTCCAAAGATGTAGAAAACAGGGCAGGAGACCCTGGTACTTTAGCAGGCAGACAAGCCCCAGATGGGATGATAAAAGAGAAAGTCATTGAGACAACAGGAGACAGTGCAGTTTGGCTTTTGGCTCTGATGAGGAGGGAAAGCTTGCCAGGATCACATTCCAGAGCAGCCTACTGACCGTGGAGAAGAATATGTGTGGCTCCCAAATCAAGCCCAGAGAGCTGCACACATGCTAATAGGGTCTCGTCAACAAGAACGCTGAGACCAGACAGGGGAGGGAGGAGGGCGAGGCAGTCCCTTTCCCTCTGGAAGCCTGGAGAGCAGCTCCCAGTGTGGGAGGTGCTGGGGCCAGGGGGAAAGCCCTCAGAACGTACTAGTTTGCTAGGGCGGCCATAACAAAGTACTGCAGACTGGGCTGCCTGGACGACAGAAATGTATTGTCTCACAGTTCTGTCGGCTACCAGTCCAAGACCAAGATGTTGTCAGGGTTGGTCCCTTCTGAGGGCTGCAAGGAAGGATCTGTTCTTGGCTTCTCTCCTTGACTTGTAGCTGGCCATTGCCTCCCTGTGTCTTCACTTTGTCTTCCCTCTGTGGGTGTCTGTGTCCAAATTTCCTCTTCTTGTAAGAACACCAGTCATACTGGATCAGGGCTCACCCTAATGGCCTCATTTTAACTTAATTACCTCTTTAAATACCATGTCTCCAAATGCAATTGTATTCGAGGTTCTGGGGGTCAGGGCTTCCACATATGAATTTTGAGGGGAAACAAGTCAGCCCAGAACACAGAACACATTCTTCTTCCTCCAGCGGGGACCTTACTGAGGTCGGAGACCACTGAGAACATGCCGTTCTTTCTTCTTACCCTTAATGACCCAGCCTGTCTGTGATTTCTTCTGGGCGGCTTTCTTGGACCTTTACCACCTTCATCCCAAGCCCACTGGACACCCCCCACTTTGAGTTCCCAAAACACTTTTCTTATATCTCTATTGGGGCATTTATTTATTACCATCTACCTGTTTTGTTTTGTTTTTGTTTTTTCTTTTTATTGATACATACTTTTCATACATATTTATGGGATACATGTGATATTTGGTTACATGCATAGGCTGTATAATGGTCAAGTCAGGGTATTTGGGGGGTCTATCACCTACAGTATTTGTAATTTCTATGTGTTGGGAAGATTTCAAGCCCCACTTCTAGCTATTTTGAAATTTACCTTAGATCTAGAAATGCGCCTGTGCTCCTTGCTTATGAAAGCCTCATGTCCTAGCTGTCTTTATAGCTCTGTCCCATCCCGTACCTTGCATGTCTTGCATATGGAGCGGGGTCGGTAATGTTTACTGGCCTGGTGATAGGTCAGCCGTCCAAGAAAGTTGGGTAATAAGTGCTGGATAAACAGGAAGAGGAAGTCGTTAGAACACAGCAGCATCAACATGCCTTTCCTGAGACTCTTTGCACTCCTAGATAAAGTCAAGCTACTGGATTTATAAAGAAAAGAAGCCCGTTCCATCCTTCCATCCTTGCTTGACCACAGCGGGTCAGCGGAGGAATCTGCAAACTTGGGCCCTCGACATTCTTAAACCCCCGGAGTTCAGAGAGAATGACTCCTTTGGCCAGTCTTGAAGAAACTCTTCAATCACGTCTTAAATAATGGCATTCTCTGGGTCCAGCTCTAGGGCCACTCCTCCTTCCACCCCCAGTCCAATGACCTTCTGCCTCCTTGTTTCTTGGCTGAAAGTCCGGGTCAGCTGCAGAGAGCAAAAGCCGTTTCAGCAGAGTGAGGGGTCCTTCCCACGAGTCCAGAGCCACACACCCCAGAAAGCCTGACTGTGCAGAAACAGCTGGGTTTTGGCAGGCTGGTTTGGAAAAACTGCTAATAACTTAAAAGCACTTTGTTCTAGAATGGTGCATGGAGTATGAAGAATGTACTGTCAGAAAAGGCAGTTGCCCATCTTATTAAGAGAAGACTCATTTAGGATTTTCCCTGAAATATCTTATCTTACCTCCCACCTTTATTCTATTCTAGACGTGACCTTCCTGACTGGCACATGGGTCATAGGTGTGCATGTTGTCACTCCCTTCAGCTCTTGGGATGGTTGACCTGAGTCCTTGGGCCAAATACTTTGCTCACTCTACTGTGCCTTATACATTTTTGTAGTGTTCTCTGTGTGCCTCAACATGAAAAAGATTAGGAAGGATTAATTTTTTTTTTTTTTTTTAGTTAGAGTCTTGTTCTGTCACCTGGGTAGAGTGCAGTGGTGTCATTATAGCTCACTGCAACCTCCAGCTCCTGGGCTCAAGCAATCCTCCTGCCTCAGCCTCCTGAGTAGCTGGTACTACAGGCACGTGCCACCATGCCCAGCTAATTTTTTCTATTTTTAGTAGAGGTGGGGTCTCACTCTTGCCCGAGGCTGGTCTCAAACTCCTGAGCACAAGCAATCCTCCCACCTTGGCCTCCCAGAGTGCTAAGATTACAGGCGTGAGCCACCACACCCCGGCCTAGAAAGGGTTAATTTAGGCTGACGTGTTCTGCAGAGATTTCTAGGAATACAGAACAGTTTCTCAATATTTACCTATTAAAATGAGGTAGATTCACTTGTTACCCTTGATGCTCTGGCTTTTGATGAAGTGGATGCCAACAGCAGGTCTCTGTGGCTCCATAAAGCTTGTGGAAATTTGATTAAACTCAATGTGTTAGTCATCAGATTGTTTTGGTTGCAAGTGACAGAAACCTAACTCAAGGTCGCTTAAGCAAAACAACAAATAACAAAAAACAAAAAACTGCGCACACACATAATTTGATTTTTTATAGCTAAGTTCAGGTGTAGAGCTAGCCTCAGACATGGCTGGAGCCAAGGGCTTAAGTAGTGTCATAAAGCCTTGGTTTTTTTCTCTCTCTCCATTTCCTTTCTCTAATATGTAGTCTTCTTCATTTTCAGGCAAGATCTCTTAAGTGGAGGATCCTGGCGGCTCCAGGCTTATTTATGTCTTACCAGGGTAGCAGACTGCTTCCATCCCTGGAGCTCCAGCAAAAGGACATATTGGGCCCTGGGAGCCAGCTTGGGTCACATCCTCAGCTCTGAGTTCATCACTATGTCTAGTAACACGTGTAGCTTTAGTTTACTCACCCCTGGAGTCAACAGGGATCTAAAGCCTCCTAGAACACATGAACTGAAAGTGCAGAAAGGTGGTTCCTTAAAGGAAAATTGGGGTGCTGTTACCAGCTGAAGGAAGTTTGCATGCTGGGTGGGTAAAAGCTATACCTGGGATCCCAGGTTCCATGTGGAAACAGAAGAAACACAAGGACCAGGAGTTTGTTCTAGGCCAACAGTGACAGGTAAGGAAGGGTGCACTCACTCAGTCGTACATACACCCTTCCATGACATTGATCATGGGGTGATCGCCAGTAACAAAGGGTCCTGGAGCCACCATGTGAGCTACTCACCTGTCCTCAGGCATGCAGGTACCCACCTGGCTCTCAGAGACTACTAACTCTCCCTTTCATTAACAATTATCGGACAGATAGTACCGTGAATCCCCTGATAGAATATTTGAAGAGATGCCTCGTGCCTCACTTGAATTTTTTTGTGCTGCTGTGTTTCTCATCCTGCCCTTAGGAAAAACAAAAATAGAAAACAAAGAATGGTCGGTTATCATCATTTATAACCATCATCATCATCATCATCTCACGTTAAAGCACCGATGTGTATCTGATCTAATTCTATGTTAACGTGGTGATACCTCTGGTCGTACACTCAAATTGCCTCCTCTCCCGTGTGCAGAACTGTTGGTTCTTCCTTAGCTCCTGGCCACTTATCATCGTCAATCTGGAGGATGGCCTTGGCCTTCTTATCTGTAAAACGAGAATAATGCCTAGCTCTAAAGGTTTTCTGTGAGGATTAAAAGAGAGAATGTATACAAAGCGCACGACATTATCAGGCGCTCAATAAGATTCACAGCTGTAGGTAGCCATAAGACGTGTTTTGTTAGAGTAACTTCTGCCCTTGGGGGAAAAAAAAGTCCTTGTGGTCATTTACAAAGTGCAGGACAGCTTCTACGAGTTTTGAACTGGAATGATGGCCCAGGGGTGCACCACTGCCCCATGACTGAGAAAGAAAAATCTTCAGCAATTAAATAGTACTTTTCTGAAAATGGGGCAGAATTATGCTAAGAACTCAGTACTGAGCTGTCAGAAATAGACTGGAATCTTCCCTGCAAGTGTTTAATGGAGAAGCATTCATAGGAGGACCTCAGGGACAGGGACAGGATATCTGGATCTGACCTTAGCTCTGCCCCTCACTAGGTGTATGACCTTGGACAAGTCTTAAACTCCCCGAATCTCAGTTTTTTCTTCTGTAAAATGGGAATAACAATTCCTGCCCTGCCCACCTCACAGGATTATTAGTGAGACAGTAGAGCCTTT
>CAUYRT010020611.1:0-41473 GCA_963574885.1 Lepilemur ruficaudatus
CTGTAGTCCCAGCTACTGAGAAGGCTGAGGCAGGAGGATCGCTTGAGCCCAGGAGTTTGAGGTTGCTGTGAGCTAGGCTGACGCCACGGCACTGTAGCCCGGGCAACAGAGTGAGACTCTGTCTCAAAAAAAAAAAAAAAAAGGATGTGGAAGAATCTTACAGTTTACAAAACCAAAGTAATACCTCCAATTAATCACATCTAGGCTTCAGATTCACAGGATCCAGGCATGCATATGTGTTTGCCCTACTTTCATGGACTAACTTGCAATTATTTCCACCACCTCCCTGAGGCTCCTCCAAACTCTGGCATCCCTGGGGCCTAAGCTGTGTGGCATAAGGACGGTAACATTCTTAAGAATGATGGAGGCAGAGCCGACACCCCCATGCTCCACATCTCATCTTACACAAGAAGTCTTGGTGTCTGTATCAAGGTGACACATAGGAATGTTTCTTTTTTTCCCCAAGAGATGGTTCTGTGTTGCCCAGACTACAGTGCAGTGGCTATGTACAGGTGTGATCACAGCTCACTGCAACCTCCAACTCCTGGCCTCAAGCAGTCCTCCTGCCTCAGCCTCCCGAGTAGCTGGGATTATAAGCACAAGCCTACACTCCTGGCTTTAACTTGTTACCTCTGAGTGCTTTGGGCAAGACATGCTCTAAGAATGAAGAGATTTCCCAGGGCACTCCCAAAGTGCTGGGATTACAGGTATGAGCCACCACGCTTGGCTCTCCAGTGACACCCACGAATTCTCTTTTACTGTAGCCTCAAGAGTTGAAACCTCACGGATGCCCGCTTTGGGGGTTTTTTGTGGGGAGCTCTTCCTACAAACCATAACAATCTGCCTGGAAGCTTCCATCCTCCGTTGCTTGCTTACGTCTCTCACTGTGGACGTCGAGGGAAGGAGCAACCGGGTCCTTCTGTGCCCTGTCCATCTCACAAATTCCAGTGGGCTCTGACCAGCTCATTAAAACCAAATCATATAGAAGCTGGTGTGAGGGGAGGAAAAAACCAAAAGCCAAATCAGAGACTTGCTTAGGCCAGATGCTTAAATTCAGAAGAGAAGGCCTAAATGCAAGGAGAAATGAGGCTCAAGTTAAAATATTTACCTGGACAAAGGGGCACTTTTTTCCTAAAACCAGAACACAGGCTTGGTGCGTGCGGGGCTTGGCAGGCACGTTCGGAAGCTTGCGATAATCACGTGCAGGACAAACCTGCCCCCAGCGTGCCAGAGCTGCTCCTGCCAAAGTCCGGTCAGTGCCCTTCTGTGTCTTCTTATTTTAAAGAAATTCTAAAGGTACGTCTTTGCCTTTTGTCATTTGAAGTATGAGTCCTGCAAAGTTGGACTAGATCAAAAGCCACTGGGTTCTCACCAGGGTCTTGGAACCACGTGCTCCTGGATCACAAGAAGGTGCTGCCCCCTCCGAAGCAGTGGAGCTGGGCCAGGCCCACAGCCCTGAACTGTCCCTGGGGCCCACGACGGAGCAGCCCGTCCGTCTGCAGAACAGCAACCATCCACCTTTTACTTCTAAGGGAAATCCTTTTATGAAGGAAAATGCACTTTTCTTTAAACCATAGCCACAGAAAGGCCAACAGCACGGCGCCCGGGCCTACTGTAGCTCTGTGTTTCCAGGTGTGTGTCCCCCAACACTCAAGACGGGATGGGGACAGTGTTCCAAGGCCAGTTTGTCTGAGAAATAGTTTCCAAGAGGTCCTTGGACCTCCCCCACCCCAACTCCCACAGAACACCCATTCATCCCTGAGGATGTCCCACAAAACCCACACTGGGAACCGACGAGCTATCCCACATGAAGCTCTGAGGACAGCAACCCGAGTGACAGCAGATCGCGCTGCTCTTCCAGGCACCGCGCTCCAGCCCTGCTGAAGGCACAACGCTACTAGGCTCAGCTTGTTAACTACAGTCAACAAAAACCCAAAACCTTCCCCACAGATGAATCATTTGAAAGTAACAACGGAGACTAGAGAGAAGAGGGGACACTGAGTCTCACCTTCTATGCCTCAGAAAATTGCCACTGGCTGGTAAGAACTGGGGAACTGAGAAATCCAAATGCCCTAATCCCACACAACCGCCGACATTCAGCGCGTGTCTTTGCCGCTAGTGACGTTATACAAGCAGCTCGCAAGAGACATCCAGGGCTGGACGTCCACAGTGCCCATGAACACCCTAAGTAAGGGGGTGTCCAGAGTGGCCTCTCCACCGAACAGTGCGCAACAGGTCCCAAGTGCCCCTGTCCCCTGGGTCCCACCATCACCTGGCCACGCTTACAGGCTATGACAGCAGCAGCCAAATGCTCATTTTTTACACTCGGTCGAGGCTCAGCTACATTTCTCTTGGCTATCCCTAAAAGCCTCACACGCGTGTGATGAATTATTGATCACCCGAGCAGCAGACTGTCTGAATTTCTTAACTCACCCAACCATGCCCGTCCCCTCCTGCTTCTAAGTGGCCAGCAGACCCGGCAGAAACAGGCGGAGGCGAGAACACCACTTCAGCTCGGAGTTCCTGGTGGCTATATTTTTAGACACCCAGAAGAACTGCTAAGAGGCTCTTCTTTCTTTTTCCAGGCACACCTCAGAGAGGCTACAGATGTCGTTCCAGGCTACAGCAATAAAGTGATTATCACAATAAAGCACGACACATTCTTTTTGGTTTCTCAGTGCATAAAAAGTTACGCTTCTGCTTGTACCGCAGTCTGTCACAGGATCCTCAAACACTGCTAGGCGTCCGTCACGATTTTCCACCAAGACTGTGTGTCCTTCCCCACCAGCCACCAGATGGCGCAATCCTGACACCTCAATATGCAGTGCATGGAGAACTGCTCTTACAGGAGAAAAGGGATCAAGGCTTAAACAAACAAAAGAAAATGCAAGCAAATGACAAAAAGCTAGAGAATTTGCAAGTGTGGCAATTTAGCAATGACTTAATTTCATTAGATCTCAATTTCCCCATTTCTGAAATGAGTTTTAGGCAAGATACCTGGAATCAATTATCAGGCCAGTCCACGAAGTACTGATGAGCGAAGGCCTAACTAGACGTCACCAGTGACACGCAGCGGCAGCGCAGCAGCTCATCTCAGAGCCTGTGACGGGGGCTGTGACATCTGCCTCCTTGCAAAATGGGAAGAGGTTTCCGAGATGTCCAGACTGTCTTTCCAGAACTAGCCCATAAAATAGATGCAGTGTACAGACCACAAAAGTAGGCATCTGCTTGGAGAGAAGCTACCCCTAGATGTTTTACAGGAATCCAGTTTTACGCAGTCAGACATTAAACTCCTCCTTACTACCAAAACACTTCTAATGCACAGCAGGATGGGCTGAATCTCCTGTGTCCTGGTTTACCCTGGGGAACCTTGGGCTCGGAGGTTAAAAAAAAAAGGAGGGGGGGGGTAAAGGAAACAGATGACGCTGTAAATGGATGAAAAGTAAGTAGAAAAGGTAAAAAGAACTAAACATGCAAAAAGGTTCCCTGTCATCTGCACAAAGTACTTACTGCTTTGGGTCCCCATCATGCCTTTTCTGAGAATACCAAATCTTGTGTTTATAACCCACTACAATTTCAATCTGTGACATGAAGACTGTAACAGTCACCCCAGACCACAGCAGACCACATGGAAAACGCAGGTAAGGAAAAGGCGGACTTTGCCACGGAAGGCAGGAATGGCCACGCTGTTTTCCCATAGGTCACTATGACCCTAGGGACACTCACATATTTGATAATGGCTCTCACGAGCTAGACCAGTCACGAGTTGACAGAGGGCGTCTCCTCCAGAACTATTGCAGGGTCAGGGCACATGAGGGCTGGGAGGTGGTAAAGCTGACCTTGAGGTTGGCAAGAAGATGAAGGAGGAACAAAGACTGCCCATCCTGGTTCCACACACTGCCGGGCCACCTTGGAACGTGTAATTCCAAGAGGCTAAACCCTGATTTGTCCTTTTAAAATAAAACAATTACATTTAGTGTATCTTTATTGCTTAACCTGCTAACGAGCGACACACCTTGTGTTCCACTCACCAGCACAGTGCAGATCGATCCTGTCTTCACAGCATCCCGGACACGTGCGCCGTGGAAGTTGGAGACTGGGGCTGCTTCCAGCCATTTCCAGGGATGGAAAGAAACAAACGGGATTCACTAACATCTTAAAAATCCTTCTACAATGATTTTATTATAAATACGTTCCTTTGGAATAAACAAATATTGCATTCAAGACTATCTGCAAACTTTTGCTCTAAAGTAATAAAAGAGGAAAAATGGAACCAGGTACCCTTTAGAAGTAGAAATAAATAGCAAAGACACCTGCGTGCCATGCGAAGCGCCTTTCTGAACCCGAGAAGTAACAGAAGGTTAACAGAGAACGTCATATTTCTCATTAGCCCATTCAATCAAAATAAGCTTTGAGTTTGGTAATTTGCACTTGTTCTGTAAACTGAGCTGCTCCTCTCCTCGGACCTTGGAAGCAGAATGGGAAGACAATCAGTCTTCAGAGCCCAGGCATCACCAAGAAGGATCTTGATTGTGTCTTTGTTCGGGAGCAAACGGCCGCCTATTTGCCGGGAGTAACGTCAGAGTAATCCTTCAGCACTCCGGCCAAGTGCTCGTTATGAGTCTTAAACCGTCGCTTTTTCTGCGAAGCAGGCTTTTTCCTTCTCTGAATAGGGGCCTGGAGGAAAAGGTAAGAATGGTTAGAAACATGACAGCTACTCTGAGGGTCACATGCTCAGGACTTACTGAGCACGTCAGAAGCCAGCGAGAAAGGATGCAGGGTCTGGGCCTGCTCCCGGCTCTGCGGCCCAGCGCCACGCACCCATCCACGGCACACGCCCCAGCTGACCCCGGGCTTTCTGTCACTGGGAGAGGAGCCTCCATCAGGAAGAAATGGGCTGGCACGAAAACTAACCAGAAACGTTCTAGACACTAAGTGGATAAAACAAAAGAGAGGCAGTGAAGCTTTGTTTTCTGCCTCTGTTACCAGCTTTAAAAATATATCCACCATTACCAATAAAAAAAGATCAGAAGTAAATACGGCAAAATACTGAGAACTGGATGGGCTCACAAGGTTCGTCGTATCATTCTCTATTCTTTTCTGTATAGTCGAAATGTGAGTATCATAGGATTAAAAAAATCAATAAACTAAACAGGAAATCAGGAAGGGCTACAATTACACTCATTTGTGGACAGGTCGTTGGCAATAAATTTTCCTTTTTTGAGTCCTAAAAATTCACTGAACACACACAGACCCACACACACCAGGAAGCCACTAGGAAGACGAGCTACAACGCATGCCGGTGCTCGGGAAGAGGGAGAGCAGCACAGAGCTGCCGTGCAGGTGCCGGGACCACCCCCAGCCCAGATTTGTTCTCGGACTGTGGATGCCTGGCTGGTGTAGGCAATTGACAAGTCTTCATTTCATTTCTAATGCCTCCTCCCAGCAGGATTTAGGGGCTATAAAGACAAAAATATCTGGTTCCTAAGGGACCTAAAAATCAACAAGGACACGCCAACACGCTCAGGGCTGTGTCAGAGCCCGGCACCAGGCCCACAGGGCAAGCGTGGAGTTTGGTCAAGGTGTCACAGGCCAAGCAGCTGCAGACGGGGCTCCTTTCAAGAACCAGAGCGCGTGCAGCGGATTCTCGCTGGAAAACGGGCAACCCGCGGGCCCCAGAAACAGCTCGGTGTGGCATGGGCTCAGGAGCAGGTACGCGAGGAAGGGGCCGAGGTGACAGGAAAGGCTCTCTCAGGCCCGGTTAGGACAGGGAGAAAACTGGCAGGGAACGACTACCTGCTCTCCAGAGAGCAGGATGGGAAGCAGGCTAACGGTTCCAGGGACAGCGGGTTAAACTGTTTTTCTAGAGATTACACACCACTTTCTTTGGTCCAGATTCCTGCATGGAAGAAATACCCTGTCGCTTCAGATACTCTTCAATTTTCTCCTCGTCCATCGAATCCACAGTGACACTCCTCCACAGTTTCTGAAATTCTGTACCAACAAGAAAACAGTTATTTTACAAGAGATTTTTACACAGTACAGCACCTCAGTGATCAAAATCCAGCCTTCAACATTATCTCCTCTGGACCGAAATGAGCACATTTAACATTTCATTATAAAACCAAAGTGAGGCCAGAATGTCAGAGTGCTGGACACTGCACAGAAGGGCAAGGGCCTGGGAACAGGCCTGCATCCACACAGCCGTGTCAGCAGGGCCCTGTTTTTATTTTATTTTTTTTATTTTTAATTTTTTTTTGAGACAGAGTCTCACTCTATTGCCCAGGCTAGAGTGCCATGGTATGAGCCTAGCTCACAGCAACCTCAAACTCCTGGGCTCGAGCAATCCTCCTGCCTCAGCCTCCCGAGTAGTTGGGACTACAGGCATGTGCCACCATGCCCGGCTAATTTTTCTATATATATTTTCAGTTGGCCAATTAATTTCTTTCTATTTTTAGTAGAGACAGGGTCTCGCTCTTGCTCAGGCTGGTTTCGAACTCCTGACCTTGAGCGATCCTCCCACCTTGGCCTCCCAGAGAGCTACGGGGATTACAGGCAAGAGCCACCGCGCCCGGCCGGAGCCCTGTTTTTAGGGGCCAGTAAACGCACAGTGGTAAGGCTGAGGCCTCCCTGCTTTCCTGGGAAGAAGGGCAGTCAACACTCTCCTTTGATTCTTCCCTCTTGGGCAAATAATTCACTGCCCTTTTCTGGTCCAGGACCCCATGCCGCATTTAGCTGTCACGTCGCGCCTTGGTCTCCTCCGATCTCCAAGCGTGCCCAGTCTTTCTTTGTCTCTCATCTCCATGACACTTCAGCAGGTACCAGTCAGTTATTTTGTAGCACAGCCTTCAATGTGGGCTTGCCTGGTATTTGTTCAGAATCAGACTGAGGTTTTGCATTTCTGGCAAGAGTAACACAGAAATGAGGTTGTGCCCTTCTCACCGTGTGCTATCGAGAGCACGTGATGTTGCTGTTTATTACTGGAGCTGGTAAACTCTGATCACTGGTTAAGGTGATGTCTGTCAGGCTTCTCTGCCATAAAGTTACTAGTTTTTCCTTTGTAAAATTAATAAGTGTCTCATGCAGAAAGATTTTGAGACTGTGCAAGTACCCCATTTCTCACATTTTCTCTAACTTCACAACCACTGGTAGCGCTCGCCTACAAAAACTGTTACTGCCGGCCAATTATTTCCATTACTCCTTCCACGTGTGTTAACTAGAATCCTATAAGGAGGAGCTACACTTTCTCCAATCTGTTTTAATTAATTTAGTAGACACTTGTGGATATTTACTATATAAGTTATATAGATGATAATCCATTACTACTAACACTACCATTATTTATTTTGTTGTTCAAATGTCCCAGGTTGGGTCAATGAGAGTTCAAGTTGGTTCTAGTGTCTCTGACTTGCTCCTTTTTTTATATATACATATTTCCTTACTTTCTGGTACTAAAAGATATTCTAGGCTCATCTTCTGTTTCCCTGAATTTGGAATCAATCATTTCTGCAAAGATTCCTGACTTGTTTTATTGTAGAATGGTATTTAGAAACTAAGACACAAATATTCTGTGGTGTTTTTTCTTTTTTAACAGCAATCTCTTTTCTTTTTTGAAAACAGAAAATGATCAGGGGACTTCAAATTTAAAGGAAGATATTCATTTTAGTAGAAGGTTCACAAGTATCATGAAAGTCAGGCATGCTCTAAACAATTAAGAGTAAAAAAAATCAGAACTGATTTAGAAATCTACCGTCTCTTAACAGAAAACAGGCTACAATTCATGAACTCAGATTTGACCCTTTCAATTCACAAGATCCTTCCTTATCCCACCTGAGCAAAGAATATAAACTGTGTAACTGCCATAGAAGGGAAGAAAATAAGCCAACTCATCAATGGGGTTTTGTCTAATTCCCAGATAGCTCATTCACATTTTGTCTATGCCTAGCCCTTTCCTGTCAAATACAAAACTAGCAGAACAGGGTGGTATAGACTGCGGAGCCAGATGGCCTAGGTGGGAACTAAGTCCATTTCCTGTATAAAATGGGGCAAGCTACTTAATTTCTCTGCCTCAGTTTCCTTATCTATAAAGTGGGGGATAATAATAACACCTGCCTCATAGAGTCGTGGGGATTAAGTAAGTTAAAATAAGTAAAGCACTGAGAATAATGCCTGCAAAGGAAAAAGCATGATAAACCTATTATAGGTATCACTATCATCTAATATCTATCATCTCTCTTTTTCTGGGTGCCAATGTCTTTAATAAAGGCGGTATAAAACATTTAATGAAAGGATTGGCTACTGGATATACGGTGATCTCAACTATGTAAAATAGAAAAAACTAAAATTCTAAAAAATTCTTAAAAAGCAAAAGCACATAGGTATTAAATGCATCAGAAAGGTCTGGAAAAAATACACACCAATACATATCCCCAAGGAATACAATTTGCTTGGAGAATTTGCACTTTTTGCTCCATACACTCCTTGACAAAAGTTTTACTATGCAGAGGCATTTATATATTACTAGTGTAACATTTTAAATAAATAAAAGACAACCTAAAAATAATAAGGATCATACTAATAATATACATATTGCTTTTTCTTACTTGCACATTAAGCTATGATGTTCTAGTATTAGAAATAAGGTGCATCTTTGCCATTAAAAAAAAAATTGCAGAATCTCAAACAGCAACACACCATGCCTTCGTTCCTTTTCATTTAATTTTTGTTTGTTTTGTTTTTTTACGATATGGTGTCTCACTATGTTGCACAAGGCCGGAGTGCACTGGGCTATTCACAGATGTGATCAGAGCACACTGTGGCCTCGAACTCCTGGGCGCGAGGGATTTTCCTGCCCCAGCCTCCCGAGCAGCTACAGGCACACGCCATCGCACCGGCTCTCCTCTACTTGCTACTAACATGCCTCCTTTTACTCTCATAAGTGCTATTGCCCATTTATTTTGTACTTCCAGAAAATAGGACATTTCTCAATTTACCTCACACCCTAAAGTAATAATCTTAAACTTTAGACACTACCAAAATAATTTCCCTTGTGTAATAGAAACACAGACCCCCTGCCTGAGATGTCCACATCTTAATCCCCAGAACCTCTGAAGATATCGTTAAGAATCTTGAGGTGGGGAGATTATCTCAAGGTTTGGATTCTGGACTGGAAGAATGAATACTGTTAAACTGTCCATGCTACCCAAAGTGATTCACAGATTTAATACAACCCCTATCAAAATTCCAATGTCATTTTTCACAGAAATAGAAAAAAATCCTAAAATTCACATGGAACCACAAAATAAACCTAAATAGTCAAGGCAGCCTTGAGCAAAAAGAACAAAGCTGAAGGCATCACACTACCAGACTTCAAAGTACAGTACAGGCCAAGCGTGGTGGCTCACACCTGTCATCCTAGTGTGATGAGGTTACTAGGGTAAGCACCTAAGAGTGGGATGCTGGGTCATTATAGTAATATATATTACAAGGTAGATATATATACCTACTTATTTATTTAACTTGGCATTGGACTTCACCTCACACCAGATGTAAAAATTAACTAAAAATGATCAAAGATCTAAATGCAAGAAGTAAAACTATAACTTTTAGAAGAAAAAATACAAGTAAATCTTGTATTTTTAGGCAATGGTTTCCTAGATACGACACAAAAAGCACAAGCAACTAAAGAAAAATAAACTGCACTTTAGCAAAATTGGAAGTTAAAAGACAACCCACAGAATGGAAGAAAGTATTTGTAAAGCAGGTATCTTACAGTGGACTTGTATCCAGAATAAAGAACTCTTAAAACTCTGTAATAAAAACACAAACCAATTTTTTAAATGAGCAAAGAATTTGAATAAACATTTCACCAAAGAAAATATACAAATGGTCAGTAAGCACATGAAAAAATGTTCAACATCATTAGTAAGGAAGGAAATGCAAATCAAAACCAAAATAACATTTCACATCCTCTAGGACTGTGGTACCCAAGCCCCAGGCTGCAGACCGGTAGTGGTCTGTGGCTGATTAGGAATCAGGCTGCACAGCAGGTGAGCAAAGCAAAGCAAACCTTCATAAGCTTCATCTCTATTGACAGCCGCTCCCCATTGCTTGTATCACTGCTTGAGCTCCCCCTCCCCCTCCCATGGAAAACTGTCTTCCATGAAACTGATCCCTGGTGGCAAAAAGGTTGGGGACCACTGCTCTAGGATGACTAAAATCAAAGTGTTGGCAAGGGTGTGGGGAAACTGGAACCCTTCTAATTTGCTGGTGAGAATGTAATGCAGCTGTTTGTTTTACCAAACAGTTACGGCAACTACTCAAAAAGTTAACCACAGAATTACCATATGATGCAGCAATTCCACTCCTAGGTATATATGAAATGAAAACACGTCCACACAAAAACTTCTGCAGGAATATTCATAGCAGCGTTATTCGTAATAACCAAAAAGTGGAAAAAAACCCAACCATCAACTGATGGATAAATAAAATGTGGTATTATCCATATAATATACTATTCTCACTCAATTTCATGCTCATTATTTCCCTCTAAGCATTGCTATAGCTGCATCCCATGAATTCTGATACATTGTGCTTTCACTTTCATTTAATTCAACACATTTTTTTTACTTCCTTGTGATTTCCTCCTCCAACCATGGATTATTTAAAAGTGTTTAATTTCTAAATGGAGAGTTTCCAAATACAGTTCTGTTACTTATTTCTAGTCTAATTCCATTATGGCCCAAGCACATCCTCTGTATACAGTCATTCCTCGGTATCCTAGGGGAATGGTTCCAGGACCCCTGAGGATATCAAAATCCACAGATGCTCAAGTCCCTAATATAAAATGTGCAGTATTTGCATATAACCTATGCACACACTCCCATATACTTTACAAAAAAAATTTTTTTTAATAGTCTCGCTGTGTTGCTCAGGCTGGTCTCAAACTCCTGAGCTCAAGCAATTCTCCCACCTCAGCCTCTCAAAGTGCTGGGATTACAGGCGTGAGCCACCACAGCCGGCCCCATCCTCCCATATACTTTTAAGTCATCACTTGATTATCTATACTACCTAATACAATTTGAATGCTATGTAGATAGTCGTTTTACTGTGTTGTTTAGGGAATAATAATAAGAAAGAAAGTCTGTACATGTTCGGTACAGATGCAACTTGTTTTCCAAATATTTTTAGTCCCTGGTTAGTTGAAGCCATAGATGCAAAACCCACAGACACAGAGGGCTAACTGTACTTTCAGTGCTTTCAAATGCAATTAAAGCTTGTTTTGTGGACTAGAATGCCATCTTGGTGATATTCCAGGCATACTTGAAAACGTATGTATAGTATTCTACTGTTGTCTGTTCTATAAATGCCAGTTAGGTCAAACTGGTTGGTAGTGTTGTTTAGGACTTCTGTATCTGCACTAATCTTCCATCTACTAGAAGCACTTACCTCAATTACTAAGATAGGAGTGTTACAGACTCCAATCTTAACTGTGGATTTATCTATTTTCTCCTTTTAGTTTTATCCATTTGTGACTCACATATTTTGAAGGTCTGTTTTTAGATACATATTTAGGACTGTTATGTGTTCTCAAGGTTTCTCGGATATTTAGTTTGGTGTCCACTGATAATTTTAGAAAATTCCTGGCCATTATCTTTTCTGTCCCATTCTCTTTCTCTTCTCCTCACAAACATTTGATTTTGTCCCACAACTCATAGATGCTATTTTTTCCACACTTTTTTTCCTTTGTATTTCAGTTTGGATCATGTGTACTGGATAATTTGTATTCAAGTTCACAGATTTTTTTTCCTTGGCTACACCAAGTTTACTGATAAACTCATTGAAGGCATTCGTTATGTCTGTTACTGTGATTTTCATTTCTAATATTTTCATTTCTTTCCTTATAGCGTCTCTCTGCTAAAATATCCTACCTGATCACACATTCTGTCTGCCTTTTCTCTTAAAGACCTTAACATATTAATCAGAATTATTTTAAATTCCATATCTGGTAGTTCCAACGTCTGTGTCCTAAGAATTTGGTTCTGTATATGCCCTGTGTTGTTTTTTCTTGCTTCCTTTAATGCCTAAAAAATTTTTTTGAGAGCAGGATATCCTCCGTAAGACAGCTGAGACTGAGGTAAATTGTTTTTATGCCTGGAAATGGGCATGCCTTTCCTTCTGTCAGACCTTTGGTGTGTGGAGGTTTAGTCAACCTATGGTCAGGACACGAGCTTGGTCTGGAATCTGCTGCTGCTATGGTTTCCCATAACGCACCACCAGCATCAAACCCCTCTAGCCATACCTTGTGTTTAGGGAAGAGGCTGGTTTGCCCGAGGATTTTTCTCAGTGTCTGTCGGACTTTTAGTTTTAGGTCACCCCTTTATGCTGTACCTCAGCTGGTCACTTCCAGGCTCCTACAACTCTCCCAGAACTCCACTGCTACCTGTTGTAACACAGCTGATAGCCTCACTGGAGAACCGGAAATTCTCTGGCATTCTGAGTAAGCCTCAGTCTTAGACAAGGATTGTGTTCCTTGGTGTCCAGGATGTGGCCTTCCCAGTGCTCCTGCCCTGCCACCTCTGCCTGAGTTCTGGGTCCAGCACATACTCCTGTCCTTCCCCAAGCATAGAAGGTTTTCTTTCAGTTCCCTTCCCACAGCGGTCAAAGGCTCTTGTCTCACAGGAACCTTAGGTCTTAAGTCCCACAGGAAAGAAGCAGGGGAGAAGGATTAGCCAGGTCTTCATGTCTTTCCTGAAGGGGCTACTATTCCCCTCCTCCAGGCCTGTCCAATGAGGGACCCTTTCTCAGCACCCTATCCTGGCCGCAATCTTTTCTGTAAGCGTCCACGAAGTCTGTGGAGAAAAGCCTGTGAGTGGCTACAAATCCCCAGTGTCTGCAGTCCCCCAGGGGGCCTCTCTGTTCTCTTGCTGGTCCACACTAAGCCTTAGGAGTTCATCAAAAATGTTAACTGAATTCTTCTGAGTGGTGCTCATTTTGTCTGTCCTAGTAAACAAGTGCTCAGCTCCCACCTTTCCTTGAAAGGGGTTCCTGTCTTTCCTTAGAGCTGGGTTAAGCAGTTGTCCTGCAACCTCAGCTCTCTGCCGGATTCAAGAAAGCTATAAATTTACAGATTTCCGGGGTTTGTTGTTGTTATAAGGAAGGGAACAATGCTTTCTCTAGCTTTCTCCACTCTAAGAGAAAGATAGAAGTTCCCAACTGCCTCCTTCTTAGCCAAACTTTAAAGATTATGTAGTGAATGTGACTAGCTCTGCGTGCTACAGGCATATACGAAGGAAAATAAATTCAGGTCAAACTTCTGACTCAATAATAAAAGTACCTCTGTAATTCCAATAAAGCACACCAAATTATTGCTTTGAAATGTATGCCATAACCAGAATTTTCCATGTCAAATTTAGTATAGCTGTTGAAGCAAGTATGCCATACAAAAGAACAGTTTCGGCATTTTGACAATGAATTTGTTAAATTCTAATTCACTGACATGTGAAAACTATTCATTTATCTAGATAAGTATTACATATTTGTAAAACAAGTCACCTGCATATTTCTCTCTGTATAAAAAAGGCAAAGAGGGAAAAAAGTACACATGATAAAAATACCGTTTACTCATTGGTTACTATCATTCAATACACTTTCTACCAAACTTCTATGTTATCAGTGTTGTAAAATTTCAGTTCTTTGAAAGCTGAAACCACTTTGCCTTTTTACCTGGCGTGCACAGAAGCCACTACAGGCCTCTAATGATACAATCGCACAGCACTAATACCTGCTTGGACACTGACAGCAGCAGTCTGGAAAGCTCATCTGTGTATTAATGTACAACCAAAAAGAATACACAACACTGTCAATTTTCATGGTACAATGGAACTGAAAGTGCATTTAAAAAATTAACTATTTCTTTTTGTTTAAAAAAGGTCACTTGAGCTATTTTCAGAGAAAAATCCTGAATGAAAACTCTATTTATTTTTTTCTTTTCAATAAAATATTTCTATTTAATCCCTGCCTTTCCTTAGCTCAGTGCTGCTACAGTATTTAAATATGACATCTACTATGCAAATTTATTATAGTTGCATAAATACTTAAGATGAACACGGCCAAATTTTAGAGGCAGGATCTCACAGGATCCCAAATTTCATTACTTTTTAACATATGTGGGGATGAAAATGCTCAGCTGACAAAAGTACAAAGAGAAATAGGCTGTTTTTCTTTAATTTTATAGAATAGCGTAAGAAAATACAAATTAAAAAATGAATGTAAAATCTTTATTTTCTATGAGGTTGGCAAAGTCAACTAAAAACACCCACTACTTGTTAGGGTATGAACAAATAGATACTGTCTCATATATCACTATGAAGGTGGAAATTGGTCCAAGCTTTGCAAATGGACATTTGGGAAGGTACTTAAAAATTTTTAAATATGTCTATCTCTTGATCCAGCAATTCAACTGCAAGGAAACGTAAGGATTGTGCATTATTTATAACAGCATATAGCAAAATAAATAAATAAATAAATAAATAACAACTTTCTATCTCTGGAAAGCCAGAAAAATTGTTTTAAAGGACATTAACAAGATGGAATAGCCATTAAAAAATAATGATCTACAATGGCATCAGAGCCCCAGGGCAAGGACTCAAAGTGGTAGCTACTAGGAGGAGTCCTAAATTCTAAGGATAAAGGTGAAATCATTTAAGGATAAAGGTGAAATCCGTTAAACTTCCAGTCAGAAAGAAAAAGTTACCGGCAATGGATGAAAAATCAGACTGTCATCAGAATTCTCATCAGGAACACCAAAAACTATTACGTAACTGCAAAAGATCAGGGCAAATGTGGCCTCAGCCAGCTAAATTTGCTCTATTTCTGTGCTGTCTAAATAAAAATAAAACTATAAAACCATTGAGTCAATGACCAGATAGGTAAGTAAATAAGTAACCAGATAGGCAGGATTAAAACAACTAGTATTGCAGATACTACTTTATATTGCCAACACTACTTAATAAGCGCTAACATTACTGTGTTCTTACCATATGCCAGTTTCTGTCCCAAGCTCTAAACACTTTTATTTACATAAACTCATTTAATCCTCATAAAGATGAGGAGGTAGAGATACCATTATTTCCATTTTGCAGAGGAGGAATCTGAGAGAGCACGGTCTGGTAACTAAGATCACCCACAGTCTGACTCCCGAGACTTCCCTCCTGACCACCCCACTCACACTGCCTCTACACGAATAAGATCCTTGCTTATGGAAATAAATGCCTTTGCCAAATGAGATGCATGCCTAGGTCCAGCTAGTCTGTGTGCATTTCTCTATTTGATTAAAAAAAATGACTACACAATAAACTCTCTCCTTACTTGAGCTATATCTCATTTTAGCTCATATGCTTCTCTCTCAGACAGACCCAAGGGGAATCTTCAGGCTGCCTTTAAGCTTGCTCGCTCAAGACCTCCTCTCTATGGCTAAGACTGCCACCTAGTGGTTGGAAAAAAAAACATCAATACAATCAAAATATTACTATAAAGCATTCTGAGGAGTACAGTATGCAAGAGATGAGAGAGAAAGACAAGGGAAACACACATTCCTTATATCATTAGCAAAAACTTTTTTTTAACTTAGTAATTTATGTAACATTGATACTGATATCTTACTCTTGACCTTCCTGTGATTGTTCCCTCCCGAGTCTCTACAACACTGTATGAACACCAACATTACAATATGCAACGGGCTGTACTATGTGTTCCCGTGTCATTTTCCCCCCTCAGCCTACAAGGTCAAGAATAAAAATCTTAATCTCCCTTCTGAGTGTGCTGAATGGCAGAACCCATGAAAAGTAGCCTGGAGATAATGTATTTCAATTAATTTTTCTCTGTTTTATAAACATAAACTGCACCTTTAATCTAGTTCTCAACCAGGAAAACAAGTGATGTCTGGGGACATTTCAGTTGTCACACTATGGGACGGCTGTGTTACTGGCATCTAAAGAAGCCAGGGATGCTGATAAACACCCTGCAATGCACAGGACCACCGCTCACACCAAAGAAATTACTCAGCCCTAAATGTCAACACTGCCAAGCTAAAAACCCTGCTTACCCCCACCATCTTACCTGGAAGTATACAAATTACCAGTTTATAATAATTAACTGGGCCTACAACCCAATTCTGTTTTACATATACAAAGTACTTTTTGCACTGTTTTAGTACACACTTGATTTTCTAGGAATATACAATAAATATTATATATAAAATGATTTACCTTTGTAAATCACAGGTTGTAGTTTTCAGAACTTTACCAAGAATTCTTTACCACTTGAGGAAGATACCAGTATGATACATAAGTTGCCAATATGTCACGCCTATATTAGTCCATTAGTAGCTATTCATGGTATCTCTACATAAAAAGGTAAATACCTGGTTCCTTTATATTCCATTTACATTCTACTATAACTGTGCCTGAGCACTTACAAACACTGAGATAAATTTTAAAAATATAAATCAATTTCTTTTTATTTCTCCTTTATGATACACTTAGGGTATTACATTGACTTTTTAAGAAATTATGTGTATCAACAGGTTATATTATTTATGAATTTAATTTCACAGGAGGAAAGAAGATGTTACAAAATATTTTTAATAAAAAAGGTTCACTGAATCTGATGAAACAACCAAAAGCCACTTAGGAAAAAAAAAAATCAGCCTTTTCTATGGTCTTTCCCTGTGCTATTCCCTCTGCTGAACGCTGCCCTGTAGTCACGCACATCGGCACTACTCAGCAAGGCTGGCTCCATCTCATTCTTCAATGTTTTAGCTCGCCTCATCTTTTTTTAGAGGTCATCTCTGAGCTCCAACCTCCTTATTATTCTAGCATAGTATATAGCTCATTTATTTCCTTCCTAGCATTTTATGTAATCTATAATATTTTTAAATTTTGTATATTGTCTGTTTCCCTCTTTAGAACAGAAGCTCCATGAAGGCAGAGGCTTGTCTACCTTGTTCACTACTGTATTCCCCACGTAGTACAATGACTGAGACACACAGAGGATCAATACAATATTTGTTGAATAAATGGGCTCATGAATAAACATTAATAGATTATAACAAAAATCCCAGAAAGTGTCAACATGGGAATAAAGAGACAATAGAGAGTAAGAGAATAGAAATAAATTATACAATTACCAAATAAATGATGAGGAGAACACATCATACAATAAAGACAGTAAATATAAAATGAAACTCAGAACCAATTCAAAAAGTTAAAGCCAGCCATATGCCATCTACAAAGGAAATACCTAAAGGAAAAGAATATGGGTAGAAAGTAAAAGATGGGCAAAAATATACCAAATTTTTTTAAAAGGCAAGTTATATTAATATGCGATAAAGCTGGATGTCAAGTAAAATAATATTAACACACTAACTGCCATGAGAGTTGTATTTAACTCTCTCTAGTTTTGACCCCAGGGCCGCATGAAGCATATATGAAATCTTACTTGTTGATGTTCTTATTGTTACAATTAATATGGACAACTTATTTCTAAAAACGTGGATTAAATGAATAGAAGTCAATAAATTTCATTTTTCTATTTATGTTTACCTTTAAATTATACTCTAAGTTTTTATTATATTTTTATAATAAAACCCTCTGGCCCTAAGGAAAAGTTTCTGTGCTTTTTGTGTGGCAGTTAATGTGTTAAACACAACCAAGAAGGACGCTTTATAAAATAAACTATGACTGCCAAGAACATTTATAAACTAAAAACTCTGCATGAAAATATATATATAGCAGTAACTACAGGAAGTATTGGGAAAAATAAACAAAAACATAAAAGCTGTGGGAGATTTTAATGTTTGCTCAGTCACTGCTAAGATCAAATACTCAAAAAATTAGTGTGTAGAGAGGGTGACGTGACAGATTATATTTTCCGTTAAAACAAAAACACAACAAACAACAAAGGTAAAATAAACCAGTAGTTAACAAAGAAATAAGGGAGAAAGCCCAAACACAAAAAGTTAGCAATAAAAAGGGAAAATAACAGGGAGAAAATTAAGTTCAAGAGCCATACTCTACAAAACTGTATGCTATTAAATTTGAGGCCAGGCGCGGTGGCTCACGCCTGTGATCCTAGCACTCTGGGAGGCCAAGGCGTGCAAATTGCTCAAGGTCAGGAGTTCAAAACCAGCCTGAGCAAGAGCGAGACCCCATCTCTACTAATAATAGAAAGAAATTAATTTGCCAACTAAATATATATAGAAAAAATTAGCCGGGCATGGTGGCGAATGCCTGTAGTCCCAGCTACTTGGGAGGCTGAGGCAGAAGGATCACTTCAGCCTAGGAGTTTGAGGTTGCTGTGAGCTAGGCTGATGCCATGGCACTCTAGCCCGGGCAACAAAGTGAGACTCTGTCTCCAAAAAAAAAACAGAAAAACCGTATGCTATTAAATTTGAAATTTTAAAATGGATGATTTTGTGGGAAAACACAATTATCGAAACTGACTCACAAGACAGAAAACGTAAAGAAGGACATAACCGAAGATGACATTAAGAATGTTGCCAAAAAAGCAACAAGCCTTATATATTCATGAGAGTATGCTTTCAAATCTTCAAGGACTCTAATATTCTCACAGGAAAGGAGGGGAATGGAAGAAAAACTGTACTTTTGTTTTCATGAATCCAGCATAATATCAATCACCAAAACCTGACAAAGCACACAAAAAAGAAGACTGACCATACTGAAGCAAAAGTCCTAAATATAAAGAATCCAGAAATACATAAAGCCAAAGAAAGGTTATTCTAGGAGAGTAAGAATGGTTCAATATTAAGAAACCTAGTAATATATTTCACCATATACTAAGTAAGTCAGCAACTTACTTGAACAAAGATCTTCAAAGATGCAGAAATATTCTATCAATTTACCTCCCCAATATCATCCTGATTTATATGGCTACTTCATTAACATAGAACATACACACATATCAAATCTGTAAGATGTATAAGGGTATTTGCTACAGCATCATTAAACATTTCAAGACCCATTCATAAGCTACACACAACGGAATACTAAAAAGCCATACATCATTATAGAATATCTGAAATACAGAGAAAGTAAACTAAACGAACAAACATCAAAGTATTTACAGAACTTGTTCCTGAATACGTCAGAATTTACTAACAAGCACATGCGATTACAGTATTTTCAAAATCTAAGAGAAAAAAGTGAAAATTCTCATTTTGTCCCTACAAGCCAAATAATAAGGAAATGGGAAAGAATAAGCCAACAAAGGCATATAAAATGGCAAATTAAAATAGGAGTAATATTAAAGAAAAGTATAGGTAGGAGATACACAAACAGGAAAAAGCTAGGCAAAATTAAAGAGAGGTTATCCACAGGAAGAGCACACGAGGGACAGAAAATGACAACAGCTTAGTGGGAGGATTCTAAGAACACCTGGGCCTATCAATACTAAACGCAAAGTGCACTCCTAAAATATTCCCAAGGAAATACTATCAAGAAATCCTAGAGTTTCACACTATACTCTATGGAGCTACTGCAATCTCTTTCAATCGACCAACTGCCTCAATTTAAACATCTGCTTACAGAACAGATATGCTACACTATGCTGCCATCTGCAGAGCAGACTTAATATAAGAATTTCCACTGAGAACATTTAAATATGTTGTCTACTGAAGGCATAGGGTAAATGACAGAGAAACTAAAACCAGTGGTACAACTCTATTGGGAGAAGAATGCTAGGTGCTGGAAAGAGAAATGACAAGAGTAAGCCATTAGACGTTTTCCATATCTAGCAATAAGGAAAAAAACTACCAGAAGAATCCAAAATAAAACTAGTTAAGTATCTACCACAAAGAAAGGGGCTGGAACTAGGAAAGGAAAAGCACATTTGCTTTTTATCAGAAGACCATGTGATCACTGTGATAAGTACTGCAAAGGTATTTTTTAAGTATTGCAAAATTTTTTAAGACAGGTTAAATTATGCCTAAGAATAAAGGAATCAGTTCTTTCTCAGGGTTGTTCATTTTTTCTTTTTGAACTCAGAAGGATCTTAAATGATTTTTTAAAAAGTTAATTTGACAATTATAAAAGTTAACAGCAAAATTCTGAGTAAAGGAAACTAAAAGCAATACAAGAACTGCCAAACAGTACCTAAAATTTTGTTCAACAGGCACCTATCACTACAATGTACAGAAGTTCACTATTAGCTTGTTTACATAAAAAAGTTTATTAGAAATAGCAACATTGAAGAACTGAATATTCTGCAGATTTTTATTTAATTAACAAACATTTACTGAGAACCAACTACATATAAGGTGCCCAACCAGGATTTTCACAAAAATATTCTATTTCCTAAAACAAATCATGGTCATCTAAGTAACTTCAGTCAAACTAAAGCTTCATCTCCTGGTACCACAAGCCTGAATATCTATAACCAGACAGCATATAAAAGAAAAACTTAAGGTCATTGTACAAATTACAAAAAGCATAATCAAGACATTTATTGTCCACTAAAGGGACCAGACTTATAACTATTTATAATACAAATCTACTCATTCAATAGAATCTCTTTTATTTAATGCCATTAAGAAGAGCAAATATGACTACCAGGCAGGTCACAGCAATCGTCTATTTGGAGTCTAATATTACTATTTTACTCTACATAGTTCTGTATTATTAGAATATTTTACTGTTTGTA
The DNA here is from genome assembly GCA_963574885.1 of Lepilemur ruficaudatus. Classification (NCBI taxonomy): domain Eukaryota; kingdom Metazoa; phylum Chordata; class Mammalia; order Primates; family Lepilemuridae; genus Lepilemur; species Lepilemur ruficaudatus. Next base: position 20,719 of record CAUYRT010020611.1, read on the forward strand.
TTGAGATTTCATAATTGACGTTCAACTCATTTCTTGCTGTTTTATAAAACTTCAAAAGCAATACACATTTATAGTAAAATACCACCATATTTGCTAAAATGGGAATTTCTATTTGAATAAGCAAAGAAATTTCTCATCATTCAATCCTATTTTTAATATCATACATGACAAATATTGACCAAATATTTAAAAATTAAAATCCGAAGTATAGGTATCACACATTTAGTAGATAACAATATATAGATTAGCATCCAACTCTACAACTGCAAGAAAAAATTACCTCCTTTCTTACCCAACATGATAATTGAAAAATTCGTATGGTAAGAAAATACTAGTGACCAACAAAAGTTTGTTCTTTTTACCACTCTGTTTCAAGCTTTCATATCGGGATGTGAAGTTACATTTGTAAAATTTTAAAGACAAAGAAATAAACCCCTTGTTTGGTGAGGCTGAGCTACAAACATAAGAAATCATGAACTGCTATCCTGTGATTCCAAGCTCAATTAACCTAAAATTTTTCAAATCACATATTACAAACTGCCTTCTACGAAACAATATATACAGGAGCCATCAGTTTTGTTCTAAGAGATGATAACGTTGAAAAGGCAATATTAAAAATTTAAATTATAACTGTACTATAAATATGATAAATTTCCTCACCCTAAAATTGTAATATACTTGCAAACTAAAGTATCTACACAGGAAGACTCACCTTCATCCACAGAAAATTGACAGCTCTTATCATTGAAGAAAAGTATTTTCTTCTTATCAGGACGATTTACAAATAGTATCTGGTCCCCTAAAGCCTTAAAGATAAAGAAAGATTTTTCAGTTAATTCCAAATTACCTCACCAAAAAAACATTTTTTGCACAACGAAGGACTCTCATTATTTAAAACCCTCAGTGCACCACACCATTAGGGTCCACTGGATCCAACACTAGTGTTTTTTAGTGTTTAAGTTTTTTGAGCAGCTTTTTATTTTTTGTTTTTAAAGAAACAGGCTCTCACTACTTTGCTCAGGCTGGAGTTCAGTGGCTATTAACAGGTATGATCATAGCACATTATAGTCTCGAACTCTTGGGCTCAAATGATCCTCCCACCTCAGCCTCCCCAGTAGCTGGGACTACAGGTAAATGCCACTACACCCAGCCTGTTCTAACTATTTTCAAGGTTATTTCAAGGCTTTTGTTCTTAGAGATCTTCCAAAGAACAAAATCTGTTTTTCTTAAAACAGAACAAAATTCAACCCTTCTTGCAATTACTGAGTCCATTGGACCCTTTTATTAACCTAAGGCACACTGTTGGATCTTAGCCTTCTTACTTTTCTTCTACCTTGAAATATTTTGCTACTTCCTTGTCATTACTCATCAATTATTTCCAATGATGCTTTTAAAAAACTAAAGTAACATGAAAATGGAAGAGTAATTAAATCACTTAGAAGTGTGATGCAACAGTGAAATAAATAGGCACTTCAGTTTTCTTACTGCATTGCCCAAAGTATTGAATCATCTTTCAAAGAGAGATAAAAGACTGGAGTGGTTTTTGTTGTCTTTAAGCTTTTACTGAGCACACTTGAAAATTTTGTATTTTCTACCCCTGAGAGCAAAGACAAGACAATTGACAAAAGACATTTCACTATTATTAGATGAATCAGAAGATCAATGCAAAAAGCCAAATAGCAATCTAAACTGCTATTTGGTGCAATTCCTCATAAAGTTTCCACCTATGAGTCTTTAGATGACAATACCACGGATGAACAATCTCAAGCTTAAAATTCAATGAAGTAGAGTGGAGGGGTAGGGGAATTTAAAAAAAAAAAAAAAGAAGGAAAAAAAAAAGTATCAGTGAGGAAACAAGATACTTCTAAAGACAAAATGGAAGTATGCTATTCTCATCCAGTTATTCAACAGGAAGGACTTCCCACAATATTTTGTGATAAAAATCTTTACCATCTCAATTTGCTAAAAGGATCCATATGACAGTATTCTTTCTTCTTTTTGATCTGTGTTTGCCAAAACTTATTTGATAGAGGTCTGCTATCTTAAATTCTTCTTTAAATTTCTAATGAAGTTGTTTTTCACTGTCCCTTTATTTTTATGTGAATTATTCATAAAATGAAATAATATAGAGTCCATTAGTCTAAGGTGGAAAATGGTGATAAGTACAGGTTGAGCATCCCACATGCCAAAAAATCCATAATCCAAAATCTGAAACTTTCTGAGCATCAACATGACACTCAAATGAAATGCTCACTGGAACATTTCAGATTTCGGATTTTTGATGTGGGGTGCTCAACCAGCATAATGCAAATATTCCAAAATCCAAAAAAATCTGAAATCTGAAAACGCTTCTGGATCCAAGCATTTTGGATAAGGGATACTCAACCTGTATATGTGCAAAGAAAATGAAAAGAACACTGAAGGCATTGTTGAAAGAACTTAAAGGCGACACAAATAAATGGAAAGACTTCTGTGTTCATGAATTGGAAAACTTAATATTGTTAAAATGTTAATACTACCCAAAGCAATCTACAAATTCACTACAATCCCCATCAAAATCCCAATGTCATTTTTTGCAGAAATGGAAAAACCCATCCTAAAATTCATATGGAATCTCAAGGGACTCCAAATAGCCAAAACAATCTTGAAAAAGAACAAACTTGGAGATCTCACACTTCCTGATTTCAAAACATATTACAAAGCTACATTAATCAAAACATTGTAGTACTGGCATAAAGACAGACACACAGACCAACAGAAAAGAATAAAAAGCCTAGAAATAAACCTTCACATATATGGTCAAATGATCTTCAACAGGGTGCGTCATACTTAATAATCTAATAGTATTGTTGAAGTAGCTCTTGTTTACAAACACAAGAGAAACACTAATGCCTTTAGGGAAAACTTTCCAGAAATATTCTGAAGAATCAAACAGTTATACTACAACAACAAAAGGGACCTATCAAAGTTGCACAAAGATTTCTACCCTTGTCCTGCTCTGTGGCATAAGACAAATTTTAAATCTTCCAGTGGCTCACTACAATCTCATGTATATGTAAGACTTCAAAAATAATCTAAAAATTGTTGATATTCCTTAAACCAAGACATTATTAATCCAAATAATATTAAGACACAGAAAGGAAAAAGAGGTTACCTTGACAGCTTTCTGGGAATTGGGCAGTCCTTCTTCAATGTCTTCTAAAAGAATCCCTCCTAATCCTCGCTGGTCATGCTTATCTAACAGCCTAAGTAGCGCCTTCTTATCTTTCAAGTTGTACTTGGGCTTGAAAGCATACTTCCCATCTATTACTTCAATTTTGGGATTGTTGACTAATGCCTGTAACAGTGACACAATTTGGATATGTTAACAAAATGAAAGTTCATATATACATAGTTAAATTCTACTAATTACTTAAAAATGTAACACTACCCAACACAGGGCTGAATGAAAAGTATCTTGTGAATATGAACTAGTAGATCTAAAATACTGGATATCCAGGATCCCAGAATAGTAGGTAAAGAATAGCATGTACTCACTTTTTATAAAAGAAACTTATACACTATTTACATAAATTTGAAAGAAATAAATCATTTTATTACAAGGGCTTTGAAGAAAGCTGAAACCATATTCTTTTGAAAGACAAAATGGGTAAGAAAAAAAAATCTATTAATATTAACATATAAAGTAAACTTGGTATTGTCCACCCCCAACCCCCAAGAACAGTTTATTGTTTATTGGCATTATAACATGAGAAACATAACCCTGGGATAAACAAATCAATAGTCAGTCTTTTCCACCTGGTATCAACTGGCCGCTGTGGAAGGAACTGAAAAGGACCGGACTAGTGCATATAAGAACTTTACCTATAATATCAGCTTGGATATGAAACTGAGTAGGAACGCAGGAATTACTGAATATAATTACATTCCTAGTCAGTTCTGTTGTACAGCTAATATCAGAAGGGAAGCTCTTCACGAAAGAGCAACCCTATTTTCTTCTGCAGCTGTCAGCCTGACCCTGAAGAAGAAAGAAACACAGAAAGAAGAGAGACAGAACGGAATACTAATATAATAAAAATAATCTTTAACTAATGTCGGTAGTCTATGAAATTCCAAGATTAGGTAACCCAGCAAAGTTAAATGTGGATTACCATTATTTGTATGTCACTAATTTAATGAGATACTGCTTCATTTTATATTATGAAAATCAAGAACTATTATTTTGCTTGGTAAAAAAATTAATTGAATTATAGTTTAGGAATTTTACGTTTGGTCTTTAGAATCTATCACTGGCCCTAGAAAGTCTTTTTAGTTGTCATTTCATATTTAAACTTAAAAGAAGCAAATATCTGAATTTTTAAAATGCTATTCATTTCCAAATGAGCATGGTCACAGATTGTGCTGGGGTTTCTTCAAATGGTGTGTGTTCATATACAACGTTCATGATTATTTTTCCCTGTCAGGCCATAATAGTAGTAATAGTACAACAAAATATCTTGTCATCCCTATTGTACCTTGTGCTTTAAATTTCCTAAAACCTACAAACACATAGATTATAAATTAAGCAATTCAACATAAGCATCAATTATTCTGTAAAAACATTAAGTAGAACTAGTACACTGACTTTTTTATTTTGACTTTTATTCTAAAGTCTTAACATTTTAAAACAAATAGACAACAGGCAGGATGCAATGGCTCTCACGCCTATAATTCTAGCATTCTGGGAGACCAAAGCGGGAAGATCACTTAAGCCCAGGAATTATAGGTTGCAGTGAGCTATGATGACGCTACTGCACTCTAGCTGGGGCAACAGAGCAAGACTCTGTCTTAAAAATAATAACAATAATAAACAAAAAATAATAGACAAAATTATGTGAAAACTAACAAATCAAACAATCTTATAAATCTGTATGTTTAAAAGACAAAGACCCTACAGTATTTCTTTTAAGAAAAAATATTATCAGATTTCAATTTATTAAAAATACTCTAGTTATAGCAAATATCTCTTGGTAATCAACTAGTTTTTTATATCTTAAGTCTATCTTACCTCAGTCATTAGCCATTGTTTCTGCTTGAGCCCAATATCTAAATGTTGTGTTTCATCCAAAATTTCTTCTAAAGTTAGAGGATATGTATCTCCTCGCTGATGTCTTGTCTATCAAGGGAAGAAATCATTATTAGAAGAGAGTTTTAAAATGCTAGATGCATTATAGATACACATAAATTTTTTTAGGAATGTAGAACCAGAACATGTAATATTTGAGGTACTTTCCACACAATTTTGCTGTGAACCTAAAACAAAACTGTTCTAAAAATAGTCTTTTTAAAAAGTAAATGTAAAAGGAAAAAGTATGTATGTTAAAAACCATGTAGTATGAAATCTGGTATATAGCAAAGAACAGAAATAATATATATATTTGTACTTTGTTTCTGCATAAAGAATCAGTGAAAAAGACACAAGAAACTACTAGAAGAGGTTACTATAAGCAGCAGGACAGGGAAGAAAACACATAGGATTAGAGGTGAGAACCAGACTTCTTCATTTATATCTTTTTATATTGTTTTACTTTTTGAACAAAGAGATATACTACTTATTTAAAGCAAAAGTAACTCTTCAAAAGAAAAAGAAACCCAAGCTCCAACTTCCATCACGTTGGGCAGGTTACTGAACCTCTCTGGGACAGGCCCTGTAAAACTAGAATAATTGTTTCTCAAAACTAGAACATCTGGAAAGCAGATAAAGACATTAAGCCTAACATTTCACTCACAAAAAAACAATTTTTGAGTATTTGCTGTCAATTCATTCACTCATTCATTCAAATATTTAGTGGTGACTACTATGTGCTGAGAGTACTGCAATGAGACACACGACGAAAAGCAAACTTCTTCTGCCTTTTAAGAGCTCCCAATAGAGGGGAGAAGCTACACATACAAGCTGTGAAAGTTGGGTATACAATTATCTCTCAAAAAGACAGCTTCAGTCAGAAGACACCAAATGGTAGAGAAATGAAGAGCAAGACCTTTGAGTGACGAATGAACACAGAGCGAAGGGAAGGAGAGCAGCTGCCAGACAGCACCGTGGTCTCCAGAGTGGGGTGCACACACTGCAGGGGTACACACGTCAATCTGGATGACTCTTTAAAAGTGTTAATTTTTTCTAAAATTAAAAATTACGCTTTAATAATATTTAGTATGTGGATTGTCAACCGTGCCCTCTCGGCTTCATGTCAGCTGGTCCACATTTCAGAGGGTGACATGCATGGAGCAACCCTGAGGGAAGGCTGGGAACGCACATGACAAAGGGACTGACAGGTGTGGACTCGCTTGTTCCTTCGCTTTCAGTATTCTGCAACCTACCGCGATTTGCCTATCAGATGAATTGTGGCAAATTTTTTTTTTTTTAAACAGACTTAAAATTTAGATACCGTATAATGCTTTCACAAAGCTGTAAGGAACGATGACAGAGATGAATTACAAATGTCTCTTTACAAAAAGGCCAATGTTTCAAATCTGCTAGATATCCTATGATTACAACAGTTATTTGTAGTTTGCTAACAATTATTTTAAAAATAATTATAATTAAACCATCTGTTCCTTCAAAGTAAAACTAGCATCTTAACCAATGTGTAAAAGTAACAAAGTAACTGCTTTTTGAAAGAAATTCATGCAGTGCAAAGAGCATTTTTAAAAAGAATGTTTTAGAAATAGTTCCATCATTCTGTGATTTCTGAGTTTAAAAAGTGTAAAAATAGAAACTATCATATCTAGAAACTAGCATACCTTAAAAATTTTAGAAACAATTTTCTAATCTTTATTTTTAGAAAGTCTTCCAAACAAAATCCTGTGTTTAAAATCAAAATTGTCAAAACTTTAAAGATTATAACCCCTCTCAATATGTTTCACATGAACTGACATATAAAGAAAGATGGAGGCCAGGCACAGTGGCTCCTGCCTGTAATCCCAGCACTTTGGGAGGCTGAGGGGGGAGGATCACTTGATACCAGGAGTTCAAGACCAGCCTGGGCAACACAGCGAGACCCTGTCACTACAAAAAAAAAAAAAAGAAAAAATTAAAAACTTAGCCAGCCGTGCTGACACATGCCTACAGTCCTAGTTACTCAAAAGGCTGAGACAGGAGGATCGCTTGGGCCCAGGAGTTCAAGGTTAACGTAAGCTATGACAACACTACTGCACTCTAGCCTGGGTGACAAAGCAAGTCCCTATCTCTGAAGGTGGGGGGGAAGATGGACATTTACTAGTCAAATTGCCTTGCTGGTGACATGAGATTAAAAAAATTAGTGTCATGATTTTGTAACAGTGTACTATAGTCGACTGAATAATGCATCCCCAACCCCAAAGACATCCACATCCAAATCCCCTTACCTTGTGTGACAAAAGGGACTTCCCTGGTATGATTAAACCAAAGATCTTGAGATGAAGACATGATTGTGGATTATCAAGGTGGGCCTAATGTAATCACAAGTGTCCTTACAAGGGAAAGGGTGAGGCAGGAGAGTCAGAGTGAACAGTAGGAGATGCGACAAGAGGTTGGAGGAAGGGGCCATGAGTCAGGGAACACAGGCGGCCTCTAAAAGATGACAAAGAAAAGGAAAGGGATGCTCCCCTCAGGACCTCTACAGTTTTACTTTTTCCTTTCCAATCTTTACATGTTACTTTTTTCCTGCCTTACTGCAATGGGTAGAATTTCTAGCACAGTATGGAATAGACGTGATAACTGGGCAACACTGCCTTTTTTCCTGACCTAATCATATTGCTTTCAATCAGCAAAAGGATTTTTTATACCATTAAAAAATTATTTTAAAACAGTCAACCTTTTATTGCAACCTTTTTAATTTCTATTTTTGTGCAAGTTTATAACATATACAGTGTATTGGTATAGCACATGTACAACGAAAAGCATTCGCTTTTTCACCGTAAGTATGATGTCAAATCTAGGTTTTCATAGTTACCCTCTGTCACAGGCCTTCTCAATTAGCATTCCACAAAATCCTAGGGTTCCACAAGAAATAATGATTTAAAAAAATTAACTTTTTAAAAAAATTTCACACACCACGTGATGTGAGTGCTTACAGTGTTAGGTAACTACTGAGCAGCCCAACTAGTGATTTCATTAGAAATCTTTTAGTGGCACTGTGCAAGCAAGGCTATGTTCACTTTGCTGAGGCCAACTGTCAGTTTTTGATGCAATAGGGGGAGGCTGCTGATAAATGGTAAGATCTACATTGCACCAATGGGAGTGCAGGAGGCTGACAACATCACCAACTCCCTTCCAGACACCTCCCCAACCTCCCTTTACACAGTGCCATTGACTTATGGGAGCAAACAAGCAGTACTGGTACAAGAGAAAATCTGATGGAAATGCTCCTTCTACATAAGGAATTTTTACACACCAGGACTCAAGTGCCACTTACCACTCTGCTGTTGTAAATGCTGCAAAACATGGATCATGCAGCAACAAAATTTAAAATATATTGTGAAGTTTTTCACAACTTTCTCGATTAGTTATTATTTCTTTTAGTTTTATGACATTAGCATTTGTGTTTTATAAACATGTCTGACAGTCTAGTGTGATGAATTTTGAAGATGAGATTTATGAAGGAAGAGGATTCCAAACCTAGGCCCATGGACAATTCTAATAACATTAGTAATTAAAAAAAAAAAACTATAATCTTCTGAGAAATTATACTGCACCAGTGCAGCAAGAGATACAAAACAGCCAGCTTACCACTTCAATGAAAAGTACTAACCAGTGAGTTTTACTGGGCTAGTAAGAATCCAAGGTGTCCTATTCCACTGTGCTTTGTCTGTGGCAAACAACTTAGAATGACTCCAGCAAAACTGAAAGGACACTGAACTATTAATCACACCCACTGGACAAGTCAAGGTACTTATTGGAATGTCAAATGGAGTAAGGCTTTTAGTTTGTTTTTTAAGTCATATTTAGTGAAAAGGTTCATGATGCATATTATTAGAACTTATTGCCCAAAAAAAGCTGGGGGGTGGGGGTGGGCAGAATCACACAGCTGACAGGAACCTAATAATGTCAGCATATCAAATGATAGTGAGTAAAATGCACACTACAAGAAATTGAAAAGGTTTCATTCTCAAATAGTATGCTAAGTCAACAAATTGATGACATGTCACATGATGCTGAAGAGGTCTGGTTAATAAACTGAGAAATGACAGCTTGTCTATCCAGGTTGACAAAGCAACTGATTTCATCAATGCATGTCATGTAAATTTCTTTTTGATACCATACAGAACAGATTGAAAAATTTTTAAATAATTGTGAATTTCAAGAAAAAAAATTTCTGCTGCAAAAAACTACCACAAATAAGCAAAGGGCAGAACATATTTAATGTGGTACCTTCGTATCTGGAAACAAAAAGTCTGTCCTAGAGAAACTGTTGTTGGCATCTACACTGATGTGCCCCTTTAGTGGCTGACTCCAGGCAAGGTTTTACCTCTCGTTTAAAGAAAAAAAAAATCCTGATGTTGTCTCACGACATTGCTTTCCTCAGAGAGGCACTAGCATCAAAAACCCTTGGAAATTAAATGAAAAATGTCTTGAACGATGCTACAAAAATGATTTGCTTTATTAAACAAATACCAGCACACTTGAGCACATAAATCCCCTGCTACACACAGAAATCCAGTGGCTTAGCAGAGGAGGTATTCTCAACAGAATATTTAAGTTGAAAGCTGAATTACAGAGATACTTTCAAGAAAATTGTACACCATACTTTACTGAGTGCTTTGACGGTGAAGAATGACTGCAAAAGCTAGCTTTCTTGGCAGACATTTTTTTTTAACAGTATGAACCAGTTGAACAAATTTAGAAAAAAATGCTTTGACTTTAAGTGACAAGACTTTTGGATTTCAAAGGAACACTGAATCTTTGGAGAAGTCATGTGGCAAAGGAAATCTTGCAACGCTGCCTAGGTTGAGAGTAAAGAAGGATGTCAGCAAATCTGAAGCACTAAAGACCACCTGGAAGAACTAAAAAACAAAAATAAACAATTATTTTCCCTCCCTTTCAATACAAATGTATGCTTGAGTAAAGGACTCTTTCAATCTTCTGCTCATCTGCTAAGGAAGTTGCCTACTTTGGATAAGGTAAAAAAAAAAAAAGAAAGAAAAAGAAATCAAATAGAAAACTTTTTAAAAAGAAAAAACTGAAGCTTCCTTTACCTATATGACTGACTGACTCTAGACTTGATATCCTTTCTGGGAAGGAGGAAGGAACCACACACAAAAAAACCCAACCCAACAGGCCAATAAATTGGGCAAAATAAATACAAAGACAGAAAATATCATTCTCTACTCAAAAAAACAATGGTAATCATCATTAACTTATTATAGCCACAACTTAATGATTAGGTTAACATGTGAGCTGGGGGTATAGCAACTTTTTGCAAGAGTTCTCTGAGACCTGAAAATTATCTCAAGGGTTCCTCCTGCATAAGATTGAGAAAGGCTGCTCTATCGGATTAAGGAACTTTGCCTCTACTATTAATTTGCTACAAGTTTTTATCATAAATGAGTATTAATTTTATCAGAAATGTTTTCTGTGTCTGCTGAGATATGATTTTTCTTCTTTATTCTAACATGACTTACACTAATTTTCAAATATGAACCACTTCAATATTCCTAGAGTAAACTTTATCACAATGTTATTATCTCTATATATTCATATGAGTAAATTCAATTTGTTCATATCTTTTTTTTTTTTTTTTTTTTTTGAGACAGAGTCTCACTCTGTTGCCCGGGCTACAGTGAGTGCTGTGGCGTCAGCTTAGCTCACAGCAACCTCAAACTCCTGGGCTCAAGCAATCCTTTTGCCTCAGCCTCCCAAGTAGCTGGGACTACAGGCATGTGCCACCATGCCCGGCTGATTTTTTCTATATATATCTTTAGTTGGCCAATTAATTTCTTTCTTTCTATTTATAGTAGAGACGGGATCTCGCTCTTGCTCAGGCTGGTTTCGAACTCCTGACCTTGAGCGATCCGCCCGCCTCAGCCTCCCAGAGAGCTAGGATTACAGGCGTGAGCCACCGCGCCCGGCTCTGAGGTCATTTTTTTTCACCTACAAAGGGCTTCCTTTCCCAATGCTTACAGTGCAGGCATTATCGTAATAAATTATAAATTATTACCATCATAAATTCTTTCAGCTTTAGCATTTCCGAAAATGACTTTATTTTACCTTTGTTTTGAAAGACTTAATCTGGGAATGGGGCTCTAGGTTGCCGGCTTTTCTTCTTTCAGTCCCTTAAAGAGGTTGCCTTGCCGTCTTCTCGAATTATTTCCGAGAAGTAATAGGCTGTCACCCTTATCTTTGTTTTTCTGCATGTAACGTGCCCTTTTTTTCTCTGTTTTTAAGATTTTCTCCTTATCACAGGTTTCCATCATATTAAACAAGATGTGCCTCGGGATTCATTAAACTTCTTAGATACATGGATTTATTATTTTATCAAACTGAAGAATTCTCAGCCACTATTTCTTCAATTTTTTCTCTGTCCTCCCCTCCTCTTCCTCATGGACTGCATTTACAGATATATTTAATCCCTCACGGGTGTCCCACGGGCAGCTGATGGTGTTTTATTTTTCTGTATTATTGTATCTCTTTGTGCTTTATTTTGGACAGCTGCTGCTGCTGTATCTTCGCGTTCACTGTTCTTTTCTTTGGCAATGTCTAATTTGCCCGTCCACTGTAATTTTCATTTGAGACGTTGGAGTTTTTGACTACAGAATTTCTGTTTTGTTCTTTATTTTATCTCTTCCATGTCTCCAAGAGACTTTTGAACACGTGGGACACATTTGTAATAATTTTTAATGCCCCAGTCTGCTAATTCTAGCAACCCTGTCAGCTCCAGTTGGTTTTGACTGATCGTGTCTCCCATGAGCCGGGTTTCCCATTTCTCTGTTCATTCTGACGGGATGCCAGACACGTTACTCAGGTGCTAGGTATTTCTGTATTTCCATAAACATCCCTGAACTTCTTCCTGGTACACAGGTAACAGGGACACAGCGGTTCTTTCTGGTCTTGTTTCTCTGATTTGAGAGGTGGGTCCACAGCAGTACACGACCTGGAAGTAATTATTGCCCGCGGTTGAGGCAGGACCTTCCGGAGTGCTTTTCCCAGTGTGCCGTGACCCGCTCTGTTTCCGACCCGGGCCGGTTCACCCCTCCTTGGGCCACCTGGTGGCCTCCTACTTCCGGGAGGTCGCCATATTGATGCTGAACTTAGTGCGGACACGCAATCGGCACAGCACACCACTACCCAGCCCTCCTGGGCAAAAGCCATCCTCCTGCCTCAGCCTCCCAAGTAGCTGGGCCTGCAGGTGTGGCCCCTGCACCTGGCCCAGTGCGCCGTGAGTTATGGGATTTCCAAGTCTGGTCTGTGGGAACAGGCACCACTCGTGGCCCCCCGTGACGCCCTGCTTTCTGAGCTTTCCCGGCCGCGTGTAGCCTCAGCACTCCCCATGAGCTGTGCTCTCCTGCAGAGGCTGCTCCTCTTAGCAGAGGTTTAGGGTTCTGCCTCTGGGCAGCAGTCTCCGTCCACGGTCTGCTTTGCGAACTCTAGCCGCCTTGCGTTCCCAGAGCCTCTGTTCCGTGTCCGTAGCTCAAGGGAATGAGCAGTCCCCACTTGGCCCGTTCCCTGCGTGTGGCTGGAGGCCGTCTCAGGGCAGTAAGGACGGTCACAGGGCTCACTCCCCTGACGAATGCCTCTCACACGCTGCCGACTTCACCGCCTGATGCCTGGTGTCTCGAAAACTGCCGCTTTGTGTGTTTCGTCTGACGTCCCTTTGCGACTGTTCCAGATGGAAAGTAACCCCCATTCCTGGCACCTCCTCCTGCCTGGTAGCAGAGTTCTGCTCTTCTGACTCCTCAGCCGACACCTGTGACCAGCCTCCACTTGCCTTTCCTACCTAATTTCTGATTATACTCCTATTTCTGAAATCTCTACCGAGGCCACACACTTTCTGCTTCTGAGCCTGTGTGCTGAGTTCCCTTTCCCACTGTCCTCCGGTCGTCAGGCCTGATGCTCCCCCGGCCAGCACCCACCCTGGCGGAGACCTTGCCACATACTGAGCACCTGCCGCGGCCAGGCGCCGCGCTGGGCGCTGGAGGTGAGAACGTGGCCGTCTCCGTCCGAGGAGCTTCTGGGCTAGTTCGTAGCACGGGAGTCACAGGAGGAGGCGCCCGCGGCCGTGGCGGACAGGAGCAGGAGGCCGCACGGTCCAGACTGGGTCACGGAGGAAGTGACCTGCATGGTGAGGCTGAAGGCTGAGTGGGTGTTACAGGGGTGAGTGGGGTGCGGCCAGGGGAGGGGAGGGGTCTCAGCACAGAGCAAAGCAGGGCACGTGAGAGCAGATGGGGTTGCTGGAGGTTTGGGTGTGTGCAAGGAGGGAAGAGAGAGGAGACCTTACGAGTATCCTAAGAACTGTCCTCTTGAGGGCCATGTGGAGCCATCAGATGGCTTCAGTCCAGGCACCGGCACGGCCAAACTTGTATTTTCAAAATTTACGCCAACTTTGCTATGGTCAGGGGTGCAGTCTGGAGGCGGGGGCCTGGTCCCCGTGGGCGGTGATGGAACCCGAAGCAGCTTCTTGGCAGTGGAGTAGAGGGACCCATGGGGGAGGCAGGATCCAGGGATGAACTGACCATGGGCCGGGCACAGGGGCCAGGGTGGCACCCTGGGGCGTGGCACAGGGGCCACGGGTGGACATCATGCCTGGTTAGGAGCAGGGAGTACTGGAAGGGCAGCCTGGGAGAGAAAATTCCGCTTTCACATCTCTCTGCCCAGATCTGCCTTTGGTTTCAGAGCTAATTGCTCCATTTCCTGGGCTCCCATCATTTTTCGCTTAGTCCTTAAGTTGTTCTACCCCGTGTCGGAGCCTAATGGAGTCTAATCGCACACACGTTCCTGCTGTGTGCCGTTCTCCTTTGTCTCGGCTGCGACTGTGGTCCCCAGAACAAAGCCTCGCGCACAACAGGTGATTAATACATTCTGGTGGCTCAGATTAACAAAGGGCTTACTTTAATGTGACATAATACATGCATGATTGAGTGCTTTTCTGTCGTGAAATGCAGCTCTGCGGTGTCCTTGGCTATATTCTTGAGGACTGTGTAGGCATGTGGTTTTAATTTGGAGATCTAAATAGATGTGTCAACAGAGCTGGGTCAGACGAGACATTCCCAGCTCGGTTTTTTCCCTGTGTCGTAACATTTACGATCCTGTGGAGCCATAAATACTCCCCTCGGTACAGAAGAAAAGCAACGCCCAGGAGCTTGCAGGACGACAGCGCGGCTGCCCGGGGTAGGTGGTCCTGCCAGGTCCTTGTCTCCGTGATGCTAACAAGGCCGGGGAGGAGGGGCCGCTGCAACACACCACACACGTGGAAATATGTTTCCGACAGGCGTGGAGCTGGGAGCTACTTCCCTGCAGAGGCCAGAGCGCGAGGTGTCTGGTATCTCAATCTGGGAAGGGCTGGAAAGCGATTTCTATCAGCCACGAATGTGCCTGCAGTTCATTGTCCCTGATAGAACTGGTGCCCAGCAAGACACCTGCTAATCTGCGCGTCAGGACATCAGTGCAGAAATACCAGCTCCTGGAGGGAAGTCCTTCAGCAACGATATGAGAGACCTGGAAAAATCGATGCTTCTAATACCAAGGTGTATCTGCAGGTGCTCCTTTTAGAATGAAGAGACACCAGGCTCTCGACAATACTTCAGATCTCAGAAACAATATTTCTTTTTAAAGAATTGGATCTAAGACACAGTGAGGCTTAAAAAAAATACAAATAGAACCATTCCCCTCCTGTGGAGTCAGCTCCGGGGCATCTCCAAGCTCCAGCCTCACACCAGGAACAGTTCCTCCGGGGCTCCGCTGTAGGCCCTTCCTCCCCCCGCCCCCGACAGCAGGTGTGTCAAGGTGAGAGGGGGGCACGGTCCTCACCGCCGCCCCTGGCGCTCCAGCCTCAGACGTGCAGGAGGCCTGAGGTTTCCACTGACTTCTAGAACGTCTGCTACCCCCATTTTTGCTTCCCTACAACTTAACCAACAACGGATATTAAATGCTTGGAAATCTTTGACCAGCAGGACAGGAATGTCATCTTGTTAAATTTCACATTGATTTAATTACATGATCATGACATGTTCTTAAACATTTATTTTCCATTCTTCGTCCCTCCCTTTGTTAAGGAACGTGTCTGTCCGTGTTAACGTCCCCATTTCTTCCTCACTGATTCTGGCAACACTTCATTCATTATCTACATAACCCTGGACTGACTCTGCGAACAGTTCCTGTGGGTGAGCCTGCCCAGTAGGTCTCCCGCAAACTCTCTGAGGTCGGTTTTACAGTGATTTCCATATTGAAAATTGGGAGGCGTTCGTAGTTTCGAAGTTTTAGAATGTTTATTTCATCTATGTATTTTTGGCTTTACGGAGTCAGGGGCCTTGCTGGTCTTACCCAGCGAGGATGGGGGAGCGGTTGGGCAGACACGGTGACCTGTGACACCTTCAGGGCGTCCACCTTTCTCGGCACGGTGCTTCCCTCCTGGCGTTCTGCTTCTGAGAATTAGAGACCCAGGTTTTCCCGGCGCCGGCAATCTTCCCTAACGCCCAGGCCACGCCGTCTCTCCTGAGCCTCTGCTCCGAGAGGACAAGATACATCTGCGTAGCATCTCCAGAGACGCCGTTGTGATCACCCCGTGCGCTTAAATATTTAGCTCGTGTGTCTGTGGTCTATGTTGGGCATGGCTTGGAAAAGAGTAGCGACACTGTTTGCCGAATCACCAGCCAACGTCCCCAGCTCTGCGTGCCCAGCAAGCCGCCCATCCAGGGCACTTGGCAAGGCCGCCTCCGTGTGTCCTGTGTGCTTGCATTTCGGCGCCTGGGTCTGTTTCACCCGCTACCTGCCTCCTTCCGCACCGAGCACGTTTCACGTCACTCAAGCCTCAGCTCGGGTGTCTGCTCCTCAGAACACCTTCCCACGCTGCCCGCGCACGGCGGCTCCGTCCTCCGCGCCACCCTCCGGCCTTGCTTGACTGGCCTCATGGCCTCGCCCACTCTGGCCTCCTCCCGTTTGACCCTCGGTCATGTCTCCTGCGTTGATGCACGTACCTGAAAACTAGCCGGCACCTCTGTTCTGTGCCCAGCGCCCTGCGGGTTACACACACAGGCCCAGAGACAGCCCGGTGGGGACTGATTATTTCCAGTAAGAGAAACTGGGAGAAAATGTCATGTCTGACTTGCTCTAAGCACCGGCACATGGCAAGAAGGGGAAGGAAAAAGCCCGTCATCACTGAGGACGCTGGCCCCCAGCTGCAGATCAAAGGAGGCTGCCCCCGCGTTTGCGCCACAGACGGGCCGGGGTCGCCTTCCGTGACGTGCACAGATCTGCACACGGCCGGCTGTCCTGTGTCCACATGCTCCAGGGGAGCAGCCGGGGACCACGGCTTCCTTCTGGGCCAGTTTTCCAGGACAAAGCTCTGCCAGGGCCTTAGTGATGGGGCAACAGTGTGGCCTGATGATCAGGGACCCCCTCGGAGCCCAGGCCCCACCCGGATGCAGCATCCTCCTCACCGGATGTGGTCACGGGAGCTGCGTGGCTCTTGTCTCGTGGCCGGGATCAAATGGTGCCGTGGCTGTTGCTTGAGAGACAGCGAGGGTGTGCGAGACCCCAGCATGATGCCGCCTCTGCCAAGGCTTGCCTTGGAGTGGGGGTGCTGAGCAGGGCTGTGGGGTGTGGCGGGGCTCTCGGAAGAGGCCGATGGGGTCCTCAGAAACCCCGTGTGGCCGCTGTCTGGCTGTCCTGGACCTGGGAACAGGGCTAGTCATGCACCGGGCTCACGCATCCGTCTGCCAGCCACTGGCAGGGAGCCAGCACTGCTGTCCCAGGGTCAAGCGAGGCACAGCCCGGCCGCAGGAGCCACCACGGTTCTCCAAGGAAGCCGTTCCCAGTCGCAGCAGCGAGCCTGGGCCACCACCGAGCCTGGGCCACCACTGAGCCTGGGCCACCACCGAGCCTGGGCCACCACCGAGCCTGGGCCACCACCGAGCCTGGGCCACCACCGAGCCACCACCTCTGCCAGCCCTGAGCTCCTGAAGATGCCGTTTCTTGGTTTCCTCATTCTGCTCACCGGCAGCTGCTGTCATAGACGGAGATGAGCTGCAGGCCACGCCCCATGCCTTCAGTGACACTCAGCCCTGCTCACAGGCGTGAGGGACCAGTTTCCACCCGTCACTTGTGTGTCAGCCAAAGGCGGTGCTGGCGCGGGGAGCCCTTTGAACTGGCTTATGTGCTGGGATCGCCGTCACCGTGGGCTCCCGGCCCTGGTTTGTGACTATTTTTTGTTTTGATAAGGGATTCTTTTTGAAGGCAGGGAACAAACTTAGGACACCTGAATAAAAGGGTCTCTCTTTCTGGTTTTGCCTTTCGCATTCACCGACAGAGGAGAAACACGACTCCGGGTGGAGAGAGCCCAGGCCCGGAAGGACCCACCTGCCGCCTCCGACTGGCTGTGCCGCTCCCCAGACCTGGACCCCAACTGAGCCGTCTCGGGCGTGAACTGGGAACGGGGCTCAGCCCCGTGGAACGGCGGCTGACCACGGACCACGTCTTCTCTGCGTTCGGCCCATTCTAACGTGGACCCCGTTGTCGTTATTCCAAAACAAGCACCTGCTGCCCTGCGAGGCCTGGGACCACCCGGATTTCTTTGCATTTTGCAGTCACGAGGCAGGCGTGGAACCGCTTCTCCTCCCGCTGCGCGTACGTCTTGGAGTAGACGTGGAAACACATTTGGGTTCCTTTGTGGACGCAATGCCACATGGAAGATGACTCCTCCGGCAGAAATTCTGCTCCCGTGTGCCGTGATTGAGACCGAGAACCCTTTCTGGGGTGGCAGATGAGGCACAGCGTCCCTGCTGGCCCGTGACGTCCCGTATCCGCAGCAAACCCGGACCGGCGTGGGAGCCGTCCTTGTCCCGCCCTTCGCCTGCTGGAGCCGGTCTGCGGGGTCCACGTCCCCGGCCCCGCGGTGTCCCCGTGCAGCCAAGTAACACTGTAGCATAAACGTGGGTCTCACTTTTTATAAACGATTCACAAACATCTTAACAATTACTGTGCAATATTTCCCTGCGTGTGTAACAGTTTTCCTAACTGTTCACTCGTCTTTAAGGGTTCAGGCTATTTCCAATTGCTGCTATTATACAGCCATGGCGATGAATAATTCTTCCTTTTCTTTTTATTATTTTTTCCTGTAGGTAGATGGCCAAAAATGAGATTACTGGATTAAAAGTCATGATCACTTTGCAATCAGGTGATGAATATCTCCAAGTTGCTGCCTAGCGGGTTCCTGGAGTTTTTATACCCAGCAGCCTCCGCTGCAGCCACCTGTTTTCTGTGCCCAGGTAGAGCTGGCTCTGCGCTTCTCTGTCCAGCTCCACCTGTGCCGAAGTGGCCTGGTAGCCTGGAAGTGGCCGTGGCAGGAGCGTTTACACCCTGGAAACAGCACAGGCTACAGACTCAGGCTTCCCCACCCTCACCCACCCTCTGCGAGGGAACTGCTTGGTCAACACCCGCCATCGCACCTTGTTTGTGGTCGGTCAAAAACAGAGACACAGGAAGGAAAGCCCATTTTGGAAGCTTGGCTCAGGGACACCATCTTTCCCTGCAGGCCGAGGTGCAGGGCAGAGCGAGGAGGCTTCTCTGAGTACTGTTGCCTTGTGCCCTGTGTCCTGGGCGCCACTCAGACAGTGCTCCCTGGGCCTGGCAGAGTGGGCTGCTGCCGTGGTGTGTGTCAGCTGACCGGTGGTCGCCCAGCCTCTTGAAGGATGGGGCTGGGTGTCAGCCCCTGTCCCCTGCTGTCTTGCCCCAGGCAGGGTCAGAGCGAGGGTGCAGGAGGCTGAGGGTGGCACAGGACGGTCAGGCCCCCTCTGCTGCCCCTGGGTGGTGCGGAGGGGCTGGCGCTGTCCTGCGGCAGGGACAGATCGGCTGCTGTCTGCAGGTGTCCATGACAATAGCGTGCGCCCGATCAGGTGGGGAGAGCCTTCGTGGGACGGGGCGCAGGAGGACGGTGGCTGTCTCAGCTAACCCCAGTGCGTGTTAACTGCTATAATGTCCTTGCTGTTGCACTCCGGAGTCCTCAGCAATGTGACTGTTGCCTCAGGGTTGAGGTCCGGAGAGGAGAGACAGGCCCTCACATACGTGCTTCTGCGGGCTTGGGATCTGTGTCCTGATTTGCTTCCCAGAGGACTGTGCCAGGTCATTCCTTCCAATAACCCCAACACCTTCATCCTCCCTGGCATGGAGACTAATACGTTTGTATTTGCTCAGTGCTCTTTCCGCTCTCCGGTCACTTCCATCCCCCTCCCCACCCGGCGTGCAGGAACCCACCCCACCCCCCAGGAAGGGCCACACTTACAGCTGCCGTCTGCTCTGTCTTGGACCCTCTTATTCCTACACTTGTATCAGGCTGTGATCGTTTAGAATCAGCTTCTAAATTCCCACAAGAAAACACTTGCTGGAATTCTGACTGGAATCGTGTTGCGTGCAACGTCCCACTGGGAGAACTGGCGTCTTTCCCGTGCTGAGCTTTCCGGTCAGTGGGTACGTCACGTTTCTCCATTTCTTTGGGTCTTAATGTCTTTAAGCAAAGTGTTAACAGTTTTCGTGTACAGCTCTTATGCGTGTTCCGTTTAACCCATCCCTCAGTACTGATTTCATAATTGTTGTTGCCATTGTAAGTGAAATTGAACTGTTTTTTCTTCATTTCCAGTTGTTTGTTGCTCGTGTGTGGAGCTGCAGCTGACTTTTCTGTGCTGACCTTGCTTCAGGAACGCTAGGAACTCACTTTGGTTCAAGCAGCTGAACACTAAGTCCTTAGTGTTTTCCGTAACCCAGTCATCTGGGGGACACGCGGCTTTGATTCTTCCTTTCCAACCTGTCGTCCTTTTATTTCATCTGCCTGACTCCATGGCCCAGGCCATGACGTGCAGTAAAATGTCAAATAGTAGGGCTGAGAGGACAGCCCTGCCTCATTTTACACAGTTCCGTCTTTAGGTAGGAGGTTAGCTGCGGGTTTTGCACGGATGTCCCTAACTGAATGAAGAAAGTTTCTTTTCCTGGGGTGCTGAGATTTCTATTTTAAAATCATGAATATTGGCAGGGCGCGGTGGCTCACGCCTGTAATCCCAGCACTCTGGGAGGCCGAGGCGGGCGGATCGCTCAAGGTCAGGAGTTCAAGACCAGCCTGAGCAAGAGCGAGACCCCGTCTCTACTAATAATAGAAAGAAATTAATTGGCCAGCTAAATATATACAGAAAAAATTAGCCGGGCATGGTGGCGCATGCCTGTAGTCCCAGCTACTCGGGAGGCCGAGGCAGAAGGATCGCTTGAGCCCAGGAGTTTGAGGTTGCTGTGAGCTAGGCTGATGCCACGGCACTCTGCCCAGGCAACAGAGTGAGACTCTGTCTCAAAAAAAAAAAAAAAAAAAAAAAATCATGAATATTTGAGTTTTGTGAAGTGTTTTTTTTCCCCCTCTATTGGGATATCATATATAATTTTTCTCTTTTATTTTTTTCTTTTTTAAAATTAATATTTCTATTAAAAAGAAGGGGTCTCGCTCTTGCTCAGGCTGGTCTCGAACTCCTGAGCTCAAACGATCCACCCGCCTAGGTCTCCCAGAGTGCTAGGATTACAGGTGTGAGCCACCGCGCCCGGCCTTCTTTT
>CAUYRT010020612.1:0-22199 GCA_963574885.1 Lepilemur ruficaudatus
GACAGAGTAGATTTTTAAATGTAACAAGATAAGTCAACTTGAGTGGTAATATATTTTGGGAAATCAGCTCACTATAAATTGTGACTGTAAACATTATACTGTAAATGCTTTGTAGTTTTCCCCCAATTAAAAAAAAAAAAATATTAGAAAAAAAAAAAAATGCAATGCGGAAAGAATTCTGACAAGGGAACCCAATTTTCTGGATTCACTATGACCTCTTCTCTGGGTGGTGGTTTGATGATGAGAAGATACAACCCTGCCATCATCACTCTCTCTTCTAGAAGTTGCAGCAGAAAGCAATCTAGAAATTGTATTCAAGCTTCATGAAAATTGGTTTAGAAGAAAGAAGACTGGTAAAAGACATAACTGCAAGATACTGTCAGAAGTGTTGAAGTTAATTCCTGTGTAACAAGGACATGTACAGGGAAAAGCCAGACTTTCATGTGAAGGCTGGGATTTTCAAGGCTCTGGTGTAAGATTTCAATCTTGGGTCTATTGACTTAGGATGAATCCAGGTTAAAGGCAGTCCTGGGAAAGCTCATGAAAAATATATCTGAATCCACATTAATCCAGATCTGTTATTACTTTCAACCTGTTACTTTTATGGACATGTATGTTAGGATTATTAGCAGCAGAGCGAATCAAGATATTTTGAGGATTATGCATCCACTCTTTTAAATTTGAGATATTAATAATATATTTATTACCAAGCTATGGGCCTGCTTTCTAACATGCACAGAAGCCAATTTTGTGGCATTGGCTTTCGAAAAAAGGAAGCACTTTATTGCAAGTCAACCAGCAAGGAGACAGGAGGCAAGACTCAAATCTGTCTCCCAGATCTGGGGGTGGGTCAAGATTTTATGGCATTTTTAACTAGTCCCAGGTGATACCAATGCAGCTGCGGTGGTGTTAACAAATCGGAGGTTAAAGCTTTTCTCACTGTTACATGACTTGCAATTTTAGCCCTGTGTCATCTGTAACAACTTAAGCAATGGCTAATGGGTTTGAACTGGTCCCTCAGTCACATATTCCCTAATATTAATTTAAAAATACTCTCTCTTTTCAATACCATTATGAGTTCCACAGTTTTTCCTCATTATCTTCCTCTCTAACTCCTGCTTCCCACCATCACATTGTTGCCCAGTTCCTAAATAATTTCAGATACAAGCAAAAGTTTTCTTGTGTGAATGAGTAGAATGCTAGCTTCTCTTTGGAGGTATGTATTTATACATTTAATAATAAAGTTTAAAAATAAAATTTTGATTGTGCATGTGTGTTTGTGTTTTACATTCCAGGATTGTGCTTACTTTCCTGTTCCAGCGAAGTTTTCCTCATTGCTAAAACAGCCAATACCTTTTTTAAAAATTCAGTAAACAAATTTCTACCCACTGCTAATGTGTATAAACAACTTTCCTTCTCCCTCCATGTTAGTCATTTTATCTGTCAGTCACTGAAAATTACCATATGTTGGAAGTTAACAAATGTTCTAGTTGTTAGGTCCTATGTTCACCTTTTTACTGAGGGTGTTTTTTGTTCATTTGTTTTCATTTTCCATTTTTAATAAAGCATTCAAGGAATCCTTAATGTGGCAAAAGATTTTATTGTGGTTAAGTCTTATTCTTTCCAAGGATGAAACAACTAATAAAGATTCACCAGAATGCTTTTAGTCAGGCAGCAAAAATGTCTTCCAACTCCCAAGCAAACAAATTATCTGTGTCCTGGAGCCCTCCTCTCTGTTTACTGAAAGACAATTGTCAGTGGGGAAAGAACTGTTCCAGCTTTCAGTTCTAGTAGGACAGGGTCCTTTCTCACATAATGGTTCCTTGGCCTTCTCAGGGAAATGTCCAACGAGCTGATTTGGCACATTTCAGTTGAGGATTTGGCACTTAGAAGAGAATAGCTCTGCTGTCAGTTATTAGTGAAATAAAGATGATTCCAGAGAGGAGCAGAAGAAAAAGTTAGCAGTCCACTTCTAGTCTTTGTCATGAGCTTTACTCAGGGCAACTTTCTAATATGTCCTCTGACATACTGGCCTAAAACGCCTTCCTTTTTGGTTAAATCAGACACCAATGGAGATGGAAGAGGTCCCTGGAAAGAGAACTTTTTTTTCCCCTCGTCTCTTTCCTGATGAGACTTCAAGAGGGCAAGTCTGCTAAAGATGCAGATGGCAGCAAGCAGATTGGGAAAGTTTCCAGAGATCCCAGGATCTCAGACACCCTTCGTAAGGCCAGAGTCCTCTCAAGGGAAAGGCTCTCATGCCAAATACTGTACATTCCTTGAAAGTTTTGGTTGCAAGTGACAGAAACTTAATCTAGTTTAAGCCAAAATAACAAAATAAAAGAGATAAAGGGTGTCTTGGAAGTCTACATACGATTGGATCCTGGATTTGAAGGCTGTCCTAGGCACTATACATCCTTGATCTCTTACATTCACAGACAGATCCCCAGCAACCTGAGCCTGTATAGATTTTTTGAACTTGTAATCTCAGAGAAAGAGGTACTATCTCTTCCAATAGCTTTGGCAAGGCTGGAGATACCCATACCTACATCAATCTTTGTGGCCTGCAAGATGAGCGGCCAGTATTGAATCAAGTGTCCATTCCTAAGGCAAGTAGGATGTTGGACAAAGATGGGAACTTGGGGATCACCTGAATCCTTGAGTGAAAGGTATTGGTGAAGATTGAGGGAGAGTCAGTTCCCTAAGGAGGTATCAGATACATAGGAAAATACTCGTTCACTGCATGTGTAAGGAAGACCTTCTGGAGCATTCACTGAAGGACACCTGAAAGTTCTTGGTGCTCATAGAAGTAGAGGGTCCTGCATGAAGCTTGAATACCTCTTAATGTGAAATGGAAAATGGACCTGTGGGTTGGATTTTGAGCACATTCAGTTTCAAGCAATTTCATTGCACTTCACTGGTTGGTCTGGTCCTTGGTAAGACTATGCACTCAGTTATGTTTGGGTTTGGGATCTTTATCTCTTGTTTCTGTGGCCCTGTTTTCTTTCCCTTTCTACTACTGTCAACCAAAGTGCTTATACTTCCCAAGCTCTCTAAGCCTGCTGTCCCACACCTCAGCAATGGCATTAACATTTGATCCCTCATCCCCTCCCCAAATGACCGGCCCTGTGCTTTAAACCCTAAAGAGCTTCAGGGAAATTGAAGACCAATATAAACTAAGTGTTATTTATAACTAGATAAGATACTATTGATATTTAAAAAAGAACCAGACCTTAATCTTGTGGCCTCCAGACTTTGAAATTTTTACAGATGAAAGAGAGAAGAGAAGAGAAGAGAAGAGAAGAGAAGAGAAGAGAAGAGAAGAGAAGAGAAGAGAAGAGAAGACACAGAAGCAGTGGTGGTTTCAGAGGGGTTAGGGACCAAAAGGGGAGGGGAAGGGAGGAAAGCAGGAGCAATGAGGAGAGACGGAAGGAAGAGAAGAGAAAAAAATAAGGACTGGTTTAGAGTTTTTAACCATTTTATTTTGCCAAGTTAAGGACCTTAAAATAGCCACAGGAAAACTACTATTTAATACCACCAACATTTTATAAAAGAAAGGATATTTTAATACCAAAAAAATTTGGATAGCATTTAATTTCATACTAAAAGAAACATCCATAAATTTAAAAAATTGCAACTTTTTTGGAAAACTCATTGAAATGTCCTGAATTACACAGAGATCATTTAATGCTTTATCCCAAAGCAGCCTTTACTAAAGATTAGTGTTTGTGAACCTCAGCCTTACCCTAAAGAGTTTGATGATGGAAGTTTTGGGGCCTTGGCTCATCAGGAGGAGAATTTTATGCCACTGTGCCATCCTACCCTGGAGATAAGTAATTCTTCTATCTGTGGATCATGGATTCCAGTATAATCTACACACATAGAATCATCCCTGATATAGACCTTCCATTACTCAGCACAACCTACTCTTTACATAGAAAGGAAAAATGAGGCTCACAGGTAAAGAGATTTGAGTGATGTCACACTCTGCAAGTAAATCTCAGAGCCAAGACAGAGCTTTTACAAATCAGGACTCAGCTGGCATTCAGAGGCAGAGCGAAGGGTAAGACTCTGAAGACTGAACGTGTCCCAGGATGAACCCAAGTGGTGTGCAGGCAGACAGCCACAGGTGATAGGAAGGAGTCCAGGCCAGCAGGTGAAGCATCTCCACAAAAGAGAATGGTGCCAGGGAGGGACACCAACCTGGCCGTCAGGGAGTCATGTCTGAGGTATGTGGCACTGAAAAGGACCCAGACTCATATCTTGGGCTTAGCAGTGTCCAGGCAGGCTTCATGAGGTCTAAGCAAGGTCCTACCCCCAGAAACACTGGATTCCTGAGCCAGTTATCAAGACAGGGGCTTGGACCCCCTGGAAGAAAGGTCAGGGGCTGAGTTCCCGGAAATGAGGGGTAAGGTTAACAGGAGCAGGAGCAGAACAGACTTGATTGGCTTCAGAATGTCACACCAGCAGACGGGACAAGCTAATCAATTCTATGAAAATTAGAATGCGAGCAATGGAAGGAATCTTCTACATTGTAAATGTGAATATTAAAGTGAGGAATGTGTAGGATTTTTTTTTCCCAGTAAAATGGCTGCTGTCTTTAACATTTTCCTGTCCCTTGAGCTGTATTGCTGGCACCTATTAACCACAGTGTTAGGAAAGATCACATTTGGGTAACAATGACAGTGGAAGGAATTTAAAAAGAAAAAGAAGAAATGTTGGTGGAACCATGGAGAAAGACAAATAAATACTGGCTCTTAGGAGAACTGGAAATTAGCTAAATGCAGAGTGGCAGGGCTTTGTCAAAGCACTCATTTAAAACGATTTCAACATTTAGCCCAGGCAGAGGAAGAAGAGCAACTGGGACGAATGAAGCTTGAAACCCTAACTCTGTAAATCAAGATGGAGGTCCAACCTCTGCAGCTACTCGCCAGATTTGAAACCTCGTAGCACCACGGAACCCTGCCAAGTCTAAGCAACACCAGGAACAAATTAGGCCTAATACCAAAAGAGGTGGGAATAATGGAACTTTTTTAAAGACTTAAGAGTCCAAAAGAGAAAGCTCAAACTGAGTTCAGAAGAAATCATACGATGACCTGGGGCATAATCCCCACCAAGAATAAAAACAGTGGGGAAAGTGCTCTAAGATCATCAGAAGCTGCACCTCAGGATTAACCTCCCATTGCAATAAAATTTAGTTTATGTCATTTCTAAACTGATTGATTTTGGCTTGTGGGGAGTGAATCAGAAACTGTAGCTATGCTCACCTACTCCTCCTGGAACACAGCAGCCCCCTGGATATGGGAAATCGTTGGTGGAAGTATCAGCAATTGAAACAAATGAAATATCTGTGACATTAATAATTAAACTTTCATATCTTCTGTGACAAAAACAATACTCAGAGCACGGGCATTACTGGAAATTCAGGCAATGAACCCTCTTTTTTGGGTCAGTGTTTACTACAATCCTGATTGTTTCAGAAAGAAAACTTTATGAAAGGAAATCAAGAGCATTTCTCCAACTCCACGAGTACTGCAATAACAGGAAGCAAAACTCCTATTTCTGTAGTTTGTCAGATAAGAAATGAATAGTGGGTTTTTTTGAAGGCATGTGGCAAATACTGTTAACGACATATAAATTACTGTCTATTGCTTGGTCTTGGCTGGGTGGCTGACATTGTAGCTTCTATTTCTGGTTGGGGAGGCTCACATACATTTGTACTTACTCCTGAAAAATGGCAAAAAATGAGGAATTGGCCAAGGAGAAATGTTGCTAACAATGTGGCCATTATAAGCTTGGTTATTCGGTGGAGACTCTCTGCCTCAAGAACATTCTAGAACTGTGAATTTGAAGCCAACTAAAAGCTCACCTTACTAAGCAGATGTAGGCAATTTCTAGTGGTCCCCTAAGATTGCTGCAGTTCAGATGCTCTCTGAGAGCAGAAGCAACAATGGCAAAGATGTGCTAGAGCATGCAAGGAATGAGGAAACATGGCTCTGTCTGTATTTCCCTGTTTGTGCCTTCTGTTCTCTGGAAACACAAGCCAAAAGCAGAGATCCTCATGAATGCTGGAGCACTTAGATCTTGAGATAATGCTTTCAGCAGATGCTCATGGTAAAGGTCAGGTGCTTGGAGGTTGAAGCAAAATCAGTTGAAGAGTTGCCAGTGCCTGTTTACAGTCTTGAGACTTTCATGTTACTTCCAGCCTCCCATCAACGAGATCTTCCACGGAAACTAACACTTTAAATGGAAGCTTTATTTGAATATGCAAGGAAATGGCTTACTCATTTTAGTCCAGAACATATTTGCTAATTACAAATCTTATCATTCAGGTACAATAGCTGGTCTATTACAATATACTTCCCCAAAGTTCTCACGAGTCATGTTGTAAGAGCAAACATTAGGGAGGTATGTGTGTTTCATTTTAAACTTTATCCTCTTTGACAGCTTTGAAAAGAATAGGAAAATGAGGTCAGAAAGCCAGCAGATCATTTAAGACACAAATCCTCAAAACACATCTAATCGCATGTTGATATCGAAATATGTACATTGAGGGATACTTTCTTTAGGTTATAATGCAAAGGTTCTTTTATAGTCATGATTTTCAGCTTTTTAATCATGACAACTGATTATTGGCTTCCTTGTTTGCTGAGACACCATTGATGTCATCCTTTGTTGACAAGGCACAGAGAAAAGAATTTTTAATACGTAGTTATGTCAATAATTGTGAAACGCTACTGAGACCATCCAAGTAGCAGAGGGTGAGATTAGTATCTTTACTAAATGTCTTATTGCTACAACCATCAAAGAACTGTGAAGTTGCAAAATAGCACACTGTAATCCAATTTCTAAACCAAGATTCAATCACTGCTAACATTTTGCTATATTTTACTATATATTTTACTTATTACCTATCCTAGACTACATTTATCCACAATTTTGCATCCTGCTTTTTTATTCTATTAACTTTATACCATAAGCAGGTTACTATGTTATTAAAATTCTATGTAAAGGTCATTTTTATAGAGGGAATATACTCTCCCATTGTATGGATATACCCTAATTGACACACGAATGTTGTTTGCAGTATTTGCTATTATAAATAATTTTATATAAAGCATCCTTGCAAACAAATCCTTTTCCTTATTACTTACAATTTTACTGAGATTCTTAGAAGTGAAATTACAAGGTCAAAGATATAATTTTCTTTAGAACTCTTGATACATCTTGCCAAATTGCTAAACAGAAAGGTTGTGCCAATTTGTACCCCAAGAGAAGTTTATAAAGGTACAAAAGAAAATGCCCTTAACTTTCATTAATTCGGTCATGGTTCTATGAGAATTTATGCTAATGGTAAACAGAGCATTTGTTAAAGACGAATGATTGAAATATTTTTGTTTAAGGCAAAATGAAGGAAGAAGACACGTTAGATCACTAGTAAATTCTGGAAATTAAAAAATATATTCACAATTTGTGGCTGGGAAAACATTGCAGGCAATTTTTTAAAGTCCACTTCTTTAATAATAAAAATAATCCCTTATATTTGCAGCCTGCTTAACAATTTGCCAAATTCTCTCATAAATCATCTGTTATTAATCACCATGAACTTTAGCAAATTCTCTTGAAATAACTCAGGGCCTACTAGAAGCCTTCAAATGCAAAATCACTTTCAGAAATATATCACAAAATTGTCTTGCATTGGAAATTTACTTTCCTCATTAGTTTTAAAATTTATATCACACAAAAGATCTCTCCTCTGGGTAAAGAATAAATTCTGCAGCGTGACTCTTTCACTTCCAAGCAGTGTAGGAAGGCAAGGCTAGGAGGAGGGCTGCGTCGTGTCTATATGCCCACATGTCTTTCCAACACCTTGGTACCAAAGGTAGGTAAAGAGAACCTGCTTCAGTTTCCTGAACACCCCAGGAAACTTTCCACTCTCTGTTCCTTTGGCCCCCAGGTGGCATCCTGGATCTCTCCCTCCTGGCCCTGCACCAGGTCTTTGCTCAAAGGGCACCGTCTCATCCAGGCCTCCCTGCATAGCCCTATTGCAACCACAACCCCCTCCCCCCATCACCAACACACACAAAGTTACTAGCTGTTCCTTTTTCCTGCTTCATTTTTCTACATAGCACTTACTACCATAGCTTGTCTGTTGCTTTTTCCTTAGTTACTTGTCTTTGTCTTCTCACACAGGAGTCTGAGCTCCACGAGAGCAGGCACTTTGTCTGTTTTGTTCACTGCCGTATCCCCACCACCTAGCATGGTATCCGACACACAGTAGGCACTTACTATGTCCTCATTGATGGTAGGAATCACTGCATGAATGTGGGGCCTGGAGTTGTCTAACAGAACTTCTGGGTAGAGCTATAAAGGAAGACAGTACGCTTGAGAGGAACCTTTGACTTTGAGGCCCACCCTGCTAACAGCGTGGGTTAGAGTGTAACCATCATCCCAGGGCTAGCTAAGAAAAAGAAGGAGCTGGGGAGCAGGTTTTATTAAAGTGTGTCAGACACTCTGTGGAGTGAAAAAGGCCTGAGTTTGCCACTTTCTTGCCATATGGTTCTGGGCAGTTGGTCAACATTTCCAAGTTTCGGTTTTTTCACTTACACGGTAAGAGTGGGGGTACCTGCCTCACAGGATTGTGGGGACCATTCGATGAGTTGATACGTCACACACAGGAAGGGCTCAGTGGGTATTGGCCAATATTATGCAAAAGATACTGAGCTAAGCACTTAACATTCATTATTATGCTTACTTATCACAGCAACATTATGAAGCAGATGAGCTCTTCTCAACAGGCACTCTATGGGTCTCCAATAAGTCTGGACGGTGCTATGCACTTCATACCCCCATTGGAGATTTACATCGTGTATTAACATATCAAGAATGTCTGCAATAAGGAGCTCTTTTTAACTTTAGTTCTACTTAATCAAGCATTATCCAAAAGATGTTTTTCTCTTTTTACACAACACATATTGTCATCATGTAAAGATGGTGATTCCAAAAAAATGCTCTTTAGTAGATACAGAGTATATAATTTTTATCATTTAACAGAGGAGAAAGCTGAGGCTCAGAGAAGTTCCCAGGTAACAAAAGGGGCAATATTAATATAAGTGCAGATATCCTAATCGAGGTCAACCTGGTTCTGGAAACTGATCTTATCACCACCTCACTCCACAGAGCCCTCTAGTGTCTAACTTGGTTATGATTATTGCATGTAATGACATAGAACACGGCTGTGCTGCTAGAGTTGTTGAATATTCAAACCCAACTGGAAATGGATTTGAGATGAGATTGTACCTTGTGAACCTAAAAGAAACATCTTAAATGAACTCTCCTGTTTGGCCATAGTTTAGTGCTAAAGATGACCTTCCTCTTTCTGATATTTAGGTCGCAGGCAGGCAAATGGAAGAAAAGCCATTATCTAAAACATGAAAACAGCAGAATTAACTTACAAAGATTAATAAAGAGAGAATCAAATTAAAGTTAATTAATGAGAAACATACTGATACGAACATGAATTCTGAAGCTATTTTCCTTTTGTCAAAGAGAAAACCTGGAAATCTCAGAATATTGAATAAGAAAAGAAAAATTGAACTTCCCCCAAATTATACATCTCTTGTTAGTTACCCAGGGATGATCTTCATAGATAGACATCCCAGCTAAGCAGGCAGCCTTGTTTGCCAACAGACATGGCTTCTTTTCTGGAGATATGCATATTTGGTTTCTGAATCAGCCCTAAATTCAAATTGTGTAACTACTGAGTTTATTTTTAAAGTCTGAGGCCATGGGATTCACAGATAAACAGAGAGAAACTCAGTATTTTTATGTTCTTGAAATTTATATTTGATTGGAAGTGAAGGAGAGAAAAAATGCACAGTAATGGGGAAATCATGTTTGTAGTTAACGAGATCTTTACTCTCAATCCCCAATAAGGATTTCCAAGTAGGAATGGGCAGCAGTGACAAGACAATCCAGATGAGAGACGATGCCAGGAAACGTCCCAATTCTAAATTGCATTTGGTGCCAAGACAAATCATCTCAATTTAGATTCGTTGGAAACGCTTCATCTACTGTTCAGCTGGCATGCTTGCGAGATAAATATGGCTGGAAGAGGTGTCTTAAAGATTGGACCCTGTATCCATCTAGCTTGGTTTGTTTCGCAATACTGTGTCATTTTTATGCCCCATGGTGTCCCTTAGTAACTGTACTAAAAGAGGAACTGGTAGAAATACTCAAATTGTCATTTTCTTTTGTCTGAACTATGATAAGCATACCCAGGTACTTGTCTCTGCCCCAGGCTGATCTTCATGGACATCTCTTGAGACATTCTGTGTTTACTTGATCATTTCTTTCTGCTTGTTAAGACAGCAGATATGTCAGATCTAAGCAGGGCTTCCTGGGCATTCTTTTTGTGCAGTTACACAGTGGCAAAATTATTATTCAAGTTATTATCAGTGGCAACACTGATTACTGGAATGACCATGACATTTTGTTGTGTACTCACCATTCACTGAATCCTGTAAGGGAAAGAGGGAATGGGACCCAAGTGCTTGGAGGGTGATTTATTGCTTTGTATGGTAGCAAATTCTCCTAGATTTTCCAACACCCAAATGAGGGGCCCTGCAGTATTGTCAGGGGAAAGGCCTTCTTTATACTTTTACAGTGTTTTTAAAGGATACTAGCATGCATATTTCCAGCATATTACTCTTTTTAAAATAATTAGGGATTTTGTTTTTGTCCAAATGCATTTGAGGCAGTTCTTACAATGCCAACCTCAGAGATTTGAAAGATTCCAAGTGTCTATGTTTGGTGCAATTTGTACACATTTTGAACAAGGCAGAGCTATTTATTTTGAAATCCTAATGTCTCCCAGCAACCACGCACTACAAAACATTTTATAAAAGCCTTTTGGCAATGACTAAAGAGAATTTTCCAGATATATGAATACACATGGAGATAATGAGCATAAAAACCAATTTCAACTTCTGCCACTTCTTGTACCTGATCTCACCTTAGAAAGAAGTAACAGGGATTGAGCTGCATGCAATGGCTTGTTCTATACATCTTAAGAAAGCCAACTTTTTTTTTTCTTTTTTGACATGTGAAGTAGTTACACATGATATAAACTGCAAAAGCAATGCTACAGTTTATCTCAAGGAGGTATATTTCTAAGTTCATTTTTTTAGGTAATTAACCTAGTGGGGAAGTGCCCTTTAGGCTCTTTCTTTATATTCTTTGGACAAATGGAAATGCTTATTTGAGAATATCTATCAAAACCCATAATGGTAGAGAAAATGGAGAGACAAGGCATAGAGCATGAAACCCATGATTATTATTTATTAGTATATTTACCTGGTACTTGCAGGTGGCATTTCTAGAACTTTGTCTGTCTGGCTGACAGAGGAACAGCAGTGGATGATATTGTTTCTCCATCATGGAAGTCATGAGACTAGGAAGTAGGATATTACTTGATACTCTGCTGTTGTTAGGACACCTCTCAGTCAACTGGGAGGACCTACCTGCTGGGGTTAACTTCTGGTCTGTCACTGCCTCTCCAAGTTAGTTATATTTGCAAATTCTTTTCTATCTGTCCATGAACATTTTGAAGACCTTTATTTGCATAGGGATCACCCTTTAGCTAAAACTGAGTCTTGGCATTCTGTGTTTTATACTAACCAGAAAATAATTGCTCGGTAAGAATAATTCCAGTCTTATGCCTCAGCAAGTCTTCTAGGGAGTCTTACAAATAAGTATAGTATGTCATTGAATGCTGAAATCCTTGCAAAGCTCAGACACTCCCTATCGAGAGCTTGATATATTTTAACATTCAGCTCATCTAACTCCTGATACTCTGAGCTTAAGCAAGTTCTGATTGTGATTTGTCTCCCCAAGTAGGTCTGATGACAGGGAAAGATTCACTAATGATACCAGCGTGAGTATTCCAGTTTTATGACAGTTCTACTTCTCTTGCAGTATAAAACTTTGGATACATATGAATGATGTTCTACTTTGGTTAGTTTGAGTCTGCCTGATCTCTTTGCATTAGCAAGAGCTGGTTCAGAGTCCACAAAGCTGAAAGTCAGACTCTGTCCCACGGTAGGTAACTTCTGCAAGGCCTTCTTGAGTTGTCAGACTCCTGGTCTTTTCCCCTAGGGCCAATTCTCAGACATCATCATATAAAGACTATCTATTCTAAATTACAACTCTCTCTGTTGTTGTTTAGAAGCTGTGTGGGCAAAAGAGTTGTGAAATTAGAGGTGAATGTTTGGGGAACAGAGATAATAATGATGTAGAAGGAACACTTGCTTGGAAGGATAGGAACATTAGGTCAGGCTGGGATAGATCCTCTATCCTTCTGTAAAGTACCAACAATGTTGCTGTCATACCCCTGTGAGGGAAGAAGGAAGGCTTCCACAGAAAGGAATGTTTATCCAATGATAGCCAAATTTTGGAGGATGAGGAAAATAACAGTTCCCTATCTATATTAACTTGGATTTGTCTCTGCCCTTTATCACTAATCAGTGCTCCAAACAAAGTTAATGGGAATGTTATGGCTCAATTTTTATGGAATTGAAAGCTTATCAATGGGGCTGCCACTTCCTAGCTACTTGTGGAATTTATCTGTGTTAAATGAGTTCACTCAGAGATGTCACAAACATCATAAATTCTGTCCTGCTAGGATAATGAAACATTATAAAATAATCACACAAACTTAGAAGGGGGAAAAAAAGAGAAAGCTGCTAAAATCCAACTTCTTCCTTCCATCCTGCCATGAACTTCTAGCTTGGAAGACTTAAATAGACATTTATAATTACACACAGTCATAAACATCAACAGAGTTTAATTATATTTTAAACCCTAATAGTTTACAACATAGTTTTTGAAATAAAGGTTGTGATTAGACAGGACACCTTTTTCTAAGAAACAAAAAATAGTATGAAAGGTCCTAAGTGACAAATTGGAAATACAGTGAAAAGTTGCTTCCTTGGGGGCAAATCTGCCTGAATGGCTTGCAGTCTAACCAAAACATTCACATTTAATCATATAAATGCACAAATTCATTTTATTATGTTGTTCACATAGGAAATTATTGCTGCCTACAAAACCCTTGATTCCTGTAGCCAAAGAATAAAGCCTCCTCAAGAACACTGTAACTGAGTTTCAAAAGACTGTGAAATTAAAAAAACTGGTTGTAGAACCAATTATTCCAGTTAAGCATCATCCACTAAGTTCACTAAACTACCGTGTATTTCCGTTAAGTTATGTTTTTGAACCAGGAGAGTAAAACCCAGACAGTTTAGAGATAGCAGCAACATTACTTAAAGGAGTATCCAAGAACCCTGCTATTCGTCTATGCTAAGCTGTGTGCTGTTTACATTAAGATTTATGGTACTGAAAGCCTAGATAGCTTCAGTCATTGTACATACCACCAGAGGGGTGGGGTAGAAGGATTAGGCAAGAGGACACCTCACTAAAGAATGTCACACACCCAGTCCTCCTTTAAAGCTTGTCGAAGAATTCTATACTTTAAAAAACCCCTATGTGAGTTTCAGATTTGGTTCCTTACATATGCTAAGATAAGGCTTTCTGGAAGGATTGTAAGATATAAAATAACTAAATTAATTGAAGTAGCTAAATTTCATAAGTTTTTTAGGGGCTGTAAAATAATGACCTAATCAACATTTCTGGACAGGTAAGCACCTATTTTCCTCCCCTTCAACCCAAATGTTTATTCCCACACTATTCACAAAAAGGACATGGTGGGTTTTTGTGTGTGAATTAGAATGTGCTTTATTAGAGTTAGAAGTTTCTTTAAGAAATGTTCTCCTGATAACTAAGTATCCTTTGGTATGAGATACATATTGCTAACAATTTTGCTAGGATGCTGAAAAAGATGATCTTTATGTCTCATTTTCAAGTGCTGAGGACCTAAGCCTGAATAAAACTCTTCTACTCATAGCTAGGTAACCTTGGAGATGTTATTTCAATTCTTTGGGATTTAGGTTATTTATGTATACAAATGAGATTGTTGATTCCTACCATCCAGCGTTGTCATGAAGATTAAACTGGATAAACTATACAAATTCTTTGGTGCCTAGAATATAGTAGGTGCTCAGTATTCGTTCTCCCTAGAAGCCATTTAACCCCAACAATATCTTAAGCTTCCCTGGTACTAGTTGGGAAGCCTGCTAGTTGGATGGCAACCAACTTCATCCATTATTAGTGAATTTAACCATCAAAGGATGATATGCAAATTTTTTATGATAGAATATATTTGTTATAGCCATTACTTAAGGCAGTAGATTAAATACACTTTAATATTATTTTTCCAGCCATTTGGTACTTAATTAACCCTTCATCAAGTTCTAATATACATGGCTGGGCATGGTGGCTCACGCCTATAATCCTAGCACTTTGGGAGGCTGGAGGCAGGAGGATCACTTGAGGCCAGGAGTTCAAGAGCAGCCTGAGCAACATAGTAAGACTAGGAAAAATAGAAAAATAAGCCCAGCACGGTGGCTCACACGCCTGTAATCCTAGCACTCCGGGAGGCCGAGGCGGGAGTATCACTTGAGGTCAGGAGTTCAAGACCAGCCTGAGCAAGAGCGAGACCCCTGTCTCTACTAAAAATAGAAAAAAATTAGCCAGACAACTAAAAATATATATAAAAATTATCTGGGCCTGGTAGTGCATGCCTGTAGTCCCAGCTACTTGGGAAGCTGAGGCAGATGGATCGTTTGAGCCCAGGAGTTTGAGGTTGCTGTGAGCTAGGCTGATACCACAGCACTCTAGCCCGAGCAACAGAGCGAAACATTGTCTCAACAAAAAAAAAAAAAAAGAAAAAGAAAGAAAGAAAAGAAAAGAAAAGAAAAGAAAAGAAAAGAAAAGAAAAGAAAAGAAAAGAAAAGAAAAAAGAAAAGAAAAGAAAAAAGAAAAGAAAAGAAAAGAAAAAAGAAAAGAAAAGAAAAAGAAGCTGAGTGTGGTGGCACGTGCCTATGCTACCAGCTACTTGGGAGGCTAAGGCATGAGGATCTCTCCACCCTACATGTTTGAGGTTGCAGTGAGCTATGATGATGCCAATTCACCCTAGCCTGGGTGACAGAGTGAGACCCTGTCTCAAAAAAGAAACTTCTAATATACATAAAACAGCACGGTACTGGCATAAAAGTAGACACATCTACCAATGGAGCAGAATAGAGATTCCAGAAATAAACCCATACATATATGGCCAATTGACTTTTGGAAAAGCAATTACCAAAAATACAGAATGGGAAGAGGACAGTCTCTTCAATAAATAGTGCTTGGAAAACTGATATCTACATGCAGAAGAATAAAATTGGATGCTTATCTCGCACCGTATGCAAAAAAATAAACTCAGAATGAATTAAAGACTTAAATGTAAAACCTGAAACTACTAGAAGAAAACATAGGGGGAAAACTACACAACAGTGTTCTGGGCAATAATTTTTTGAATTTGACGCCAAAAGTATAGGCAACAAAAGCAAAAATAAACAAATGGTATCATATCAAATTAAAAAACTTCTCAGCAGCAAAAGAAACAACAGAGTGTAAGAAACAACCTACAAATAGAGAAAAATATTTGCAAGCCATACATCTGATAAAGAATTAATATCTAAAATACATAAGAAACTCAACAACTCAATAACAAGAAAACCAAATAATTCAATTAAAATATGGGCAAGGGACCTGAATAGACATTTCTGAAAAAAAAGACATATAAATGGCCAACATATTTATGAAAATATGTTCAACATCTCTAATCCGTAGGGAAATGCAAATTAAAACCACTATGAGATATCATCTCACGTATGACAGGATGGCTATTTTCAAAAAAATTAAAGATAACATGTGTTGGTGAGGATGTGGAGAAAAGAGAACTCTTGCACATTGTTGGTAGGGATGGAAATTAGTACAGCCATTATGGAAAATTGTGTGGAGGTTCTTCAAAAATCTAAAAATAGAATTACCATATAATCCAGCAATCTCCTTTCTGGATACTTGCCCAAAAGATATGAAATCAGTTTGTGGAAGAGATGCCTACAGTCCCATTTTTATTGTAGCATTATTCAGAATAGCCAAGTTATGGAAACAACCTAAATATTCATCAATATATAAAGAAAATGTGATACACACACACACACAGACACACACGTGCGGGCGATGGAGTACTACTCAGCCTTAACAAAGAAGGAAATTCTGTCTTTTCTGACAGCATGTATGGAGTTGAAGAACACTATGCTAAGTGAAATAAGCCAGGCACAGAAAGACAAGTACTGGATGTTCTCACTTCTATGTGGAATCTAAAGCAATTGAACTCATAGAAACAGAGTAGAAAGGTGGTTACCAGAGGCTGGTGGGGTAGAAGGGCTAATGGGGAGATGATCCAAGGGTACAAAGTCTCAGACAGGAGGAATACTTTTTTTTAGATCTATTGCACATCATGATGAATACAGTTAATAATAGTGTATTACACATTTCAAAATTGCTAAGAGAGTAAATTTCTAATGTTCTCAGCACAAAAACGACAAGTATTTGAGGTGGTGGATATATTAATCAGCTTGATTTAATTACTGCACGTTGTATTCATCAATCATAACATCCCACTCTATCCCATAAATATATACAATTATAATTTGCCAATTTACAATAAAATTTAAAAATTCTAATATACATATTAATTCCACTCTCAGGACGATTTTATTAAAAAAAAATGTAAGGAAAAGTAAGAGATCTCACCCGTAGTTCATAAGGTTTCTCTGCCTCAAAATCAACATAATTTTATTCATCCCCTTTTGCATAATAAAGCCAGGCTCTTTTTCTTGACTTACCCATTTCATGGTGGTATCATCAGGTTGCGGTTTCT
This sequence comes from Lepilemur ruficaudatus, assembly GCA_963574885.1. Classification (NCBI taxonomy): domain Eukaryota; kingdom Metazoa; phylum Chordata; class Mammalia; order Primates; family Lepilemuridae; genus Lepilemur; species Lepilemur ruficaudatus. The sequence goes on from CAUYRT010020612.1 coordinate 16,886, forward strand.
CAGGCTTTCAGAATTTGGTATTATACTACACATTCAAACTTAAGTTCGACTATTTTGGCTGACTCTTTGTTTTTCCCTCTCTCACACACACATAAATTCCCCACAGATATCTTTTTACTTTTGCCCATACTTCTTCCTTTGCCCAGAATCTTGCCCAATGGCTCAAGACCCAGATCAAGTACAATTTTTTTGAGCAATTCTTTGACTGTTGTCTTATTTAGCAAATAAAGGGTCTACAAGCTGCAGGGCCCCATGCTCTGGAGACAAGGCAGTAAGGAAGGAGATGTGTAAATTTTTAACAAGTCTAACTTAACGAGTCATGAATACAGAAAAGCAGACATAATAAAATATCACAGATGCTAGAGTAAGGCGACTTGGAAGCCATAGAAGTGACCCAAATGGTCAATTCAACTTGGTTGTATGGACCAGAAAACATTTACTGGAAATAGAATCGTGAACCTGACTCTGGACACACGAGTATCTTGTGTATGCATCAACTAGAATGGATGTAAGTGATAGTGGACAGCAATATTCTTCCGAGAGGGAGCTCCCTTGTGAAAACACAAGAGCTTGAAGCATCTTGTCTTGTTTGGAGCTGCAGGAAGTTGGATGGGATAGACTCAGAGAGGTAAGGTAAGAGATAATTTGGGGAAAGGTAAGAGATGCCAAACCCTGATGATCTTCTGTTCATTCTACAGAGGTTGGACATTGTCCTCAAGGGACTAGGGAGCCCTCAAAGGTTTTTAAACAATGAGAGCAAATGAGAAGATGCACATTTTAGAAAAACCTTTGGAAGTAGCGTGGAGGGTAGAGGAAGGTGAGATTAAAGGCAAAGTCCAGGTCAGAGACTGTATCAGTTCTCTGGGGGAGAAAATAATTAGTTCTTTCTTTTTTAAAATTCTGTTGGGCTAATAGTCAGACCTTTTATTTTGTCACTTAGTTGTTCTATTGTTATTACACTCCAAGGGTTTTCTCTCTATAACTATATTAAAAGTATTCCTGCCCTGACATACCTTAATTGTTTTTTGGTACCTCCTCTACCAACCTTCTGCAACGTCCTCATACACACACAGAGCTCCTCAGACAGAGACACATACAAGAAAGATGGGGTGAAAATGCTTTTACCTGGCAGGTTCCACAGGCCTCAAGAGTGATCAATAGTACACACCAAGGATGAGTGGGGATGGTAGCAATGAGGGCACACACACGTATATGCTCTTGAGAGATATTTGAAAGCTAAAGAAACACACTAGAGAGTTGAACTGTGTCTACCTTGTGTGATTCTTTACCCTTTGGCTATTTATACTGGGAAACCTAATTTAATTTGGACATTTGTATCTAATAATGCCTGGAAACCATCAATTAATACTGGAATTTTAACTGTACTGAATGCATGAGATGACTTCGTCCTGAACACCTTACCCTCCATCTTTCCAACTGAGTGTTTTTGGAGTCTTACCAAACTCACAATTTTCATTCAAATGTATCCATCTTCCTGTAATCCTAGCACTCTGGGACGCCAAGGTGGGCGGATCATTTGAGTTCAGTAGTTCGAGACCAGCCTGAGCAAGAACAAGACCCTGTCTCTACCAAAAATAGAAAGAAATTAATTGGCCAACTAAAATATATAGAAAAAAATAAGCAGGCCATGGTGGCGCGTGCCTGTAGTCCCAGCTACTTGGGAGGCTGAGGCAGGAGGATTGCTTGAGCCCAGGAGTTTGAAGTTGCTGTGAGCTAGGCTGATGCCATGGCACTCTAGCCAGGGCAACAGAGCGGGACTCTGTCTCAAAAAAAAAAAAAAAAAAAAAACACAAAAGTATCCATTCTTTAGCTTGCAAAGCTGACTTTTAAATCAGAACTCTTATCCACAAGCACAAATTTTCCTTTGCTGAATGTATCATCTTAATTAATCATTTTAATTAATATATCATCTTAATTAAGGGTTACCTTATAGGTGTGTAAAAACACAGGATACATGCTCTTTAGGTGTAGTGAAATTCTGTGGATGAGTGGGAGGTTAAAAGAAGGGAATACTCCCTGTAAGGTATCCCATTCTTGGTTTTAAAATGCATGGAATTAATAACAAATAACTATGTTGACTAACACGAAGCAACAGGCTTCTACCTTGAAATTGATTTTTCCATAAGCATAACAATATTTTTTCCATTGGCCTTCAAGATACATTGCAAAACACTTTTTAATAAATCTTGCATTGTGGTAGTGATGAGTGGAGATCTAAACATTTAAGGTTCTAAAATTTATATGGATATTTAATTTTTAAATGTATATGGTTTAGTGACCCTAAAGGATTCATGTAAAAAAATTGAGGAGTAACTGCCTTAAAAAATAAAACTTTACCTTATCATTATCAGTGCACTGTAGACATGAGGAAATTTTAGGTGATTTTGTGATAATCTAGCCATTCTGTGGAGCTATCTGGATTCTTTTGAAAAGATGTATGTCTGCTATCATGAACATTTGACAGTCTGCCAAACTATAATTAAAGAGGGTGTGAGCCAGTATGGAAGAGAGAGGGACAGGATGGAAAAGAAAAGAAAGGAATGGAAGAAATGATTTTCTAAAGTGGAAGGGGTGAAGAATAGGCTCTGTACAGCAGAAAGGGAAATATCAGAGACAGAGGCTTTAATAGAAAACAAAAAATGAAGATTGCCCAGGAATCCACAACATGGCAGATTCACTTCACATCTGCGCCCCCCCCCCCTTTCTGGCATATCCTCTAGTACTGCAAGTTTAGAAAATGAAGACTACATTTCCCAGACTCCCTTGCAGCTGTGTTTCTACTTGGTTTAGGACTAAGTTCTACTTATCAAAGGGACTCATGAGAAATGAATTTAGCACCAACCCTGTGGGAAGCCATGCAGCGGTTGGACAGGCATCCATTCTTCTAACACAGATGTCATAGGGGACACCTGGCTCTGGAGCCAGCCAGTCTGATGGTGTCTCCCTCACCCCAAAATAGCAGTTCAGGCCATGTGATCCTAGAGCCTCATGCAAAGCAGTGACAATTTGAGCCCTGGATTGCAGATGAGTAGGACAATGGCTTCTCAATTTGATTGTGACAGAGATAGGGCTGCTTCTCCAGTCTCTGACTCTCTGTTTTGAATCCCTTACTGCTTAAAATAGAGCCTTCTGTTATCTGCAACTGAAACTGGATTGATACACATCAGATTTTTACTTAGTGGCCCTAAAGAATTCATGGAAAGAAAAAAAAAAACTGGAGCATAACTGCCATAAAAAATAAAGTTTTAATATCATTGTCAGTGTACAGCAGGTATGCAAATTATATATCACATCAATATTGCTAAGTATAGTCAACTCCACTATTCAAAGTTCAAAACTTCCTAATCATCAACTTTCCTGATTATAGGCCGTAATATGGATTAAGAAAGAGAAAAACCTTTGAACAAAGCACCTGGATAATGCTTATAGGTCCTTATTTGGTGAGCATTCAAGAGTATCACTGGCTGCTCGTTAACATGAAATTGGAACAAATTTAGTTTTATTATTTCTTATCAGCTTGATCAGAATCTAGAAAAATTTGGAAAGACTGACAAACACAAGCGCAAATAAGTAGAAGACTGAGACATCACAAAAGAGATGGGAAAAAAAAAAAAAACCAAAAAGGAGACACAGATCATATTCCCAAAAATGTCATCTATAGATAATGCAGAGGCAGCAAGAAAAATTATGCACAAAGACAAAATATAAATATCGTTATTATGTTGGAGTCTAATGGCTTACAATGTGATAAGATGAAAATACCTTATTCCAAAAATGATGTAAGATACATGAAGCATAATAATTTCCTTAAAATGGATGTTACCCAGGAAGCAAATGAACACTCGCAGGTAGAATCAAACGTGTGTTCTCCCATCACATGTAATTCATCAAGAGAACTTGGACTAACACTAAAGGAGTCTGGGAAATAATTCCCTAATTGAGTAAATAGAAAATAATGAAAATGCTTCTGGAGTTAGCTTAGAAGATTATGTGACATAGGCACATATTTGTTGAGTGTGCTGCTTTTTTCTGACAGCAAAGATGATCATGTGACAGTAAATTACAAACCACATTAAAATTTTCCCACCACTTTTTCACATAAGCTACTGAGTGTGGTCACTAGATCAAATTTGTGAGGTTTAACCTCCCCTTCCTTCCTGGCTTTAGAGATGGGTTTAAGACAACAGACCTTGCTTGAATCCGTGCCATGGACTGTTTAATAGGTCGTTGTTTTGTGCCCTCTTCTCTGAATTCTGGCAAGAAAGCCAGAATCATCTTGACTCCCTGCCCACGTGGATCTGAGTCAATCGCCAAGCCCTTCCAATATTGCCTTCTTCATAACTTTAAGATTTGTCTATTTTGAGAAATGGCCATCCCCACCTAATCTTCTGCAGCCTGGGCAAACTTACCTCTGACTTAAGCTTTGAGCTACTCTTCTAAATGGTCTCCATCTTTCTAGTTTTGCTCATGCATAGCACCCCTCTGTAGCCCCAAATCCATGCCAATGACTGGGCCATAACTATTTTATAATTTTTTAAATTTTACAGTTATGTGTTATATAGTTAAATATTATGCATAAACCTATTTTCAATATAGAAGATTCAGAAGACATCGAATAATCCAACTATTTTCTTTCTACACCCCCTTATCACCTCCCTACACATTCTCCATCCTAAATTCCATTCCTCTCCCCAGAGGTGCTGTAAGTGCTTATTATATATCCTTCCAGTCTCCTCTCTGTGCTTCTCGACACACACACCCTTCCACACATTTTTCTCTTTGTAAGTTTTTGAAAAAACTAACAAGTTAGACCATATGTATGATAAGATTATACCTTATGTATGCTTCAGCAGCTGATTTTCCTGTTACTAATCTGTCTTGTACATGTCTCCATGTAGACATATAAGGTCTACCTTATAATGTTTAACTCCTATAAAATATTTTATGAACAAATAAATATATTGTGATTTATTTATAGACTTTCATGCTGATTATAGTTCTTTGCTATGAAAAAAAAAAAAACCTGCTATATTTATGTGGCAGACCAGTTTTTGTAGAATAGATGCCCTAAAAGTAGAAAAGGTATAGGAGAAGGATTCTTTTATTTTTGGTAGATACTGCAGCAAATTATATACTAAAATTTCCATCTCTCATCATCAGGGAAATGCAAATCAAAACTGCAATGAGATATCATATATCTTAACTAGGAACTAATATTAAAATATATAAAACTTATAAAGGGTAAATTATGCAAATTTAAAGTCATATTAAGAAAGTCCTAAATAAATTGAGA
>CAUYRT010020614.1:0-11830 GCA_963574885.1 Lepilemur ruficaudatus
TTCTGAGGCATGCTAAAAGGCAGGGAAAAAAGCACAGGCTGAAGAGACAGAACCAGACTCAGATGTGGCAGAGATTTTGCAGTTATTAGACTGGGAATTTAAAACAACTATCATTAATATGCTAAGGGTCTAATGGGGAAAAGTGGACAACGTATAGGAACAGATGGTAACGTAAGCAAAGATTTTGAAACTCTAAGAAAGAATCAAAAGGAAATTAGAAATCAAAAGCATCGTAACAGACATCAATAATGCCTTTGATGGGCTCTTCAGCAGCCTGGGCATAGCTGAGGAAAGAATCGGTGAGCTTGGAGATATGTCAATAGAAATTTTCCGAACTGAAATGCAAAGAGAAAAAGCATGAAAACAAAACGAAATGAAACAAAACATAATATCCAAGAACTGTGGGAAAATAACAAAAGATGTAACATACATATAATGGAATACGACACAGAGAGACAGGAGAAGAAATATTTGAAGATTATAAGAAATAATAAAAAAGGATATTATAGTAAGTAGTTGGTTCATGCTAAGCGATCAATAAATGGTAGCTATTATAACTACTGCTATCATTATTGTTGTTGAGAGATCAAAACACCAGAATTGAATCAAAGACAACCCTTTAAAGAGGACGGTCTTTATGGGGGGCTTGGGGGCTTCTTTCTTGAGACGGGGGAAGGCAAGGAAAACTGGTGAGAATACACAACAATTTGATGGTGAACAAGGAGGAAGGTGAGAGAGTTCACATAGGATGTCCTCCACGTAATCCTGACTTTAATAGTAATGTCTCCCTTATAGAGGATTACTGAGAAAATTAAATAATGTATAACAGTGGTCTTCAAATTGTAGTAGACAGCATAATCTCTTGGGTGTTTGTAATGCACCTCTATGGGCCCCAACCCAGAGAATTTGCTTCTATGCATCCACGGGGGTGAGGAGGTAGGGCCGAGGACCCTGCATCTACTACAAGCACCTCATGTGAATCTGATACTGGGGCGCCAAAGACCACGCTGAAGAAACGTATAAGCATGTCGATCAGAGCCTGGCCTGACACAGGCTCAACAGGTGTTTTTCAAGGACACAGAGGTGAGCCGATCTGCAGAGAGATAAGGGCAGGGCTGAGGCCTGAGGAGATGGGACAAGGCAGGAGGAGGGTGGTGGCGAGTCCATGAGAGGAGGACGGAAGGATTGCCTAGCAGCAGGGAGACCCGGTTAGAAAACACCTATTCCTAGGGGGGCACTTTCTGGCTGAATTTATATTAAATAACTTTCTTCATCAGCTCTCCAGATTCTGGAGCCAAGTGGACAGGTGGTGTGGTTTTTCTAGAGCTGGCAAACCTGGCAGGACAGGGAAGATGGGAAGGCACAGGCGTCCCTAAGGGGAGAGACAACCAGGGTGCTGTTGAGAAAGCTGGCCAGGGGTTTGGGTTGCTAAAGAAGGAAGTCCCTCCAATATCTGACTGTCATACAAAATACCCAAAATGTCCTAGGACCCCACATTTCGTCCCACCACTATCTCATTTCTCTGTCCCCATCAGAGCCAGGCATCTCAAGAGAGCTGTCCCTACACGTTTTCCCTACTTCTTCACTGTCCATCCACTTCTCCACCCCCACCAGTCTGGAGGTGGCCCCACTGCTCCACCAAAATGACCCTTGGCAGTTTCTTCAGCGTTCTCCGGTTGTCGGTGGACACTACGTGGTCTCCTCACACACACCCTGTCAGCACCACAGAGAGGGCTGACCACTCCCCAGTTCCCTTCTCGTGGCTCTCTGGCTTTATTTATTTTTTCTTTCTGCCTCTGGCTCTGCCTCTATGTACTTCTCCTCTCTCTCTGACCTCCTAATCTCAGTTTCTCAAACTCGGCTGTTTCGTCCCACTGAACTCACAGCTGGAATTGTGGCAGGGGCGTTCCCACATGAGGGATTCCCCGAACTGCCCTGAGATGGGGCTGGGACTCTGAAGAAAGAAGCACTAATGCCAGGGTGATCAGCCCCCAGCATTTATTAGGGGAACTAGCTCAGAGAGTGCTGCAGCAACCCTGGAGACGGACCACGAGGGATAAGGGGTGCCCAGCCTAGGTGCGTCTGCAGCAAGGGAGCCAGGGTGTGGAGTCTTTATGAGGGTTTAAGGAATTTGACTCAGGGTTGGCTCCGGTTTCTCTCAGTGTTTTGGGCAACAGCCTCAAGACCTTTATCAGTGCCTGGGAATGTTCAAGGCCCCTGTTTGGTTTCAGGTCTGCAATTGGCTAGGTCCCAGAGCAGTCAAGGCACTCTGATTTTCCATCGGGACACAGAAGTAGAGTGCGCGTGAGGGGTGGGGAACTGCGGGCCCCCACATCAGTGCTATTGATATTGGGACCAGATAATTCTATTTTTTTAAAATAAATGTTATTGTGTATATTTGCGGTTTATAACATGATGTTACAAGATACGTATGTTTAGATTGAAAAATGGTTACTATGGTGAAGTAGATTAACGTATCCATCATCTCACATAGTTTTCTTGTGTGACAAGAGCAGATAAAATCTTATTTAACAAAAATGCCTAATGTAATGCAATTTTATTAACTTTAGTCCTCATATTGTACCTTAGATCTCTAGACTTATTCACGCTACGTATCCGCTATTTTGCATCCTTTGACCTGTATCTCTCTACTCCCTCCCTGCCCCACCCCCCACGTTGGTAACTAGTGCCTCATTCTCTATCTCTGTGTATTTGAGCTCTTGTTTTTTTAATTCCACATATAAGTGAGATCATGCAATATCTATCTTTCTTTCTCTGCCTGGCTTATTTCACTTAGTATAATGTACTCCAGGTCCCTCTATGTTGTGGCAAATGGCAAGATCTCCTTTTTTAAGGCCAAATAATATTCCATCGTAGGTGCACTTCCTTTATCCATTTGTCCATTGATGGACATTTATGTTATTTCCATATCTTGGCTATTGAGAATAATGCTACAATGAACATGGGTGTGCAGATATCTTTATGAGGCAGCGATCTCATCTCCTTCGGGTACATACCCAGAAGTGGGATTGCTGGATCATATGGTAGTTTATTTTTAATTTTTTGAGGAACCTCCATATGGTTTTCTAAATGTCTATACAAATCTACATTCCCACCAACAGTGTACAAGGATTCCCCTTTCTCCACACCCTCACCAACATTTGTTATCTCTTGTCCTTTTGATAATAGCCATCCTTATGGATGTGGGGTGATATCTCATGGTGGGTTTAATTTGCCTTTCCCTGATGATTAGTGATGATGAGCACCTTTTCATATACCTGTTGGTCATTTTTATATCTTCTTTGGAAAAACTTATGTTCAGATTCTTTGCCACCCCCCTTCTTTTTTTTTTTTTTAATTGGGCCATTCATTTTTCTGCTACTGAGTTGTAAAAAGTTCTTTATAAATCTTGGATATTAACCCCTTATCAGACATGTGATTTGCAGTTATTTTTTTCTAGCTTATAGGTTGCTTTTTCATTCTGTTGATTGTTTCTTTTGCTGTGCAGAAGCTTTTCAATGTGATGTAGCCCCATTTACTTATTTTTGTTTTTATAGCTTGAACTTTTGGTGTGATATCCCAAAAATTACTACCAAGGCCAATGTCAAGGAGGTTCTCCCCTGTGTTCTGTTCTAGGAGTTTTATGGTTTGGGGGCCAGATAGTTCTTTGTTGTTGGCAGCTGTCCTGTGCACTGTAGGATGATTAGCAGCATTCCTGGCCTCTACCCACTGCAGGCCAGTAGCAGCCCTTGCCCCCACCAGCCGTAATAACGAAAAGTGTTCCTAGACATTGTCAGATGTTCTCTGGCGGACAAAGTCACCCTCGCTGAGACCTGCTGCTCTAAACGCTGAATGCCCCCAAACTCAGTCTTGTGACCTTTTCTGTCCTTTCTCTGTACTATGGCAGACTTGTCCATTCCCATGGCGTTGAGTGCCGTCTGCAGGGTGATGACTCCCATGCTGCTTCACTTTGACACTTGTAGCCCATTTTGATGTTCTAGACCCTGGGATGCGATGGAGGATAGATTAAGACTGGGGTCTTTCACATTAGGCAGCAGGATGTAAGTCCCTGTTCTATTCTCGCTAACAGCATGACTTTAACCCTCTTAATCTTCATTTCCTTGTCTGGAAAATAGAAATAGGAAAGAGGTCAAAGCTGTAAAGATGGTCGTTAGAGTCCTTGGCACATAGTAAGTGCTTAAATACTAGTTATTATAACTTTCATAATTCTTATCTCAATGTCTTTGGAGTGTGCACAAAGGGGTTCTGGAGTTGGGGTCATGGAGTAGAGTGTTGAGAGCTCAACTCCAGAGCCTGAGAGACCTGAGTTCAAATCCTGGTTTTACAACTCCCCTGTCAGGCCTTTCTAAGCCTCAGTTTCTTCTTCCTTGGAAAATGGGAATAATAATAGTACCTACTTCAGTGGGTGAATCAAATGAGATAATTCTAGGGAAAGTGATGGACATGATGTCTAATATCTTGGTACTAAATAAACACTAGCAACTATTATTAGGGAAACATGAGAGAAGCTGATCTTTATTTGGATCTCAAAGGCTAAGGAAAGGCCAGTCTGGGTAGAGGGGAAAGTATGAACCATGGGTTGGAGGCATGGAAAAGTGTGCTATGATCTGGGAATGGCAAGAAATTCTGGATTTAGTGCAAAGGTTGGGGCATAGATGAAACTGAAGAAGGACTATGGACTTTATCCTTTTAGCAACTGGAGACAGAAATTGCTTTTTGGTTTTTGGCAAGGGGAGAGGGGCACTGGAGAGTTTTAGATTAGGGAACAACATGATAGTTAAATTTTCCTCTGTAGAAGAGAATGCTCATCAGTCTAGAAGAGCTTAGAGGAGGTAAGAACCGAGGCAGGAAGGCTGGTTAGGAGGTTGTGACAAGAGCCCCAGTGAGAGATGATGAGGTCTTCTGGGCAGGAGATGAATGGCACAGACATTAGAGAACTAGCGACTGACCAGTTGAAGGCAGGGGGCAAATGAAGGGCTGAGTAGGACTCCGAGGCTTTTTGCTTGGCCACAGGTGGTAGGCCACTAGTCCATTGAGCCCTCTGCTGTCTCCCCATCGGACCTCTATCCTGTCCTCTTTTCTCTTCCTTCCTTATCTAGTGCGTCATCTCAGTAGCACTCCCACCATAGCCCATAACTTCCTCATCCCTTGTCCTCACGTCCATCTGGCAAAACTCCAACCCTGAATGAACACATCTTTTTCTTTGTGCTTGCACCGAAACCTACACCTGAAGAAAGTCACATTTCAGTGCAGATTTGTAGATTAACATTGTGTTAATTTCCTAGGGCTACTGTAACAAATTGCTGCAAATTTGGTGACTTAAAACAACAGAAATTTATTCTCTCATAGTTCTAGAGTCCGGAAGTTCAAAATCAGTTTCACTGGGCCCAAATCAAGATGTCAATAGGACCATACTCCCTCCATGGGCTCCAGGGAAGAATTCATCACTTGCCTCTTGCAGCTTCTGGTGGCTGTGGGCAGTCTTGGGTTTGTGGCTGCATCATTCTGGTCTCTACCTATGTCTCCACATGGCCTTCTCCTCTGTGTCACTGTCTCAAAATTCCTGCTGCCGTTCTCAGTTGAGGATATTTAGGGCTAACCCAGATAATCCGGGATAAATGCCTCTTCTCAAAGATCCTTAAGTTAATCACATCTTCTGCCATATAAAGTAATATTCACAGGTTCTGGGGATTAGAAGTGAGCACACAGTCACCCCTTTGTATCTGCAGATGTGGAGTCAACCAACTTCAGATTAAAAATATTAGAAAAAATAACACTACAGCAATGATAAATTATAGAAATAAAAAACACATCCTAAGAAATATTTACATAGCATTTATATTACACTGGGTATTTTAAGTAATCTAGAGATAATGTCAGTATATGGGAGGATATGCATAGGTTATTTTATATAAGGGACTTCAGCAGCCATGGCTGTTGGTATCTGAGGGAGAGCCCTGGAACCAACCCCCCATGGGTACACAGGGATGACTGTATCTTTGGGGGACCTTTTTCGCCTACCATACACAGCTATGCAGGACCACTGACCTTGGAGGGCCCTTGACCTGCCTGGCAATCTGACTAAATTACTCTGGAAGGTTCTTTCTCCCACTTTCTGTTAATGCTGATTTCCTTTAATTTTGACTCATCTATGCTCCTTTTCACGTCACTCTCAACAAATGACCTTGTCACTTTATCTATAGAAAAAAATAAAAAGGAAATCCCTGGACCAGAACTTCTTAACTTTTTACCACCTAGTTAATAAACCTACCTGCATCTTTCCTCACCTTTCCTCCTACTAAAATAAGGGATCTCTCCCTCCCTGTCCTAAGGATAAATTCTCTACTGAGGCTATGGATACCACCCTGCTGCTTTCTCAGCAACCTTCAGTGGCCAACCACCCCTTCTCCCTTGTGTATGGTCAGTCTTTTCCTCTCAATAAGGTCCTTCCCTTCAGCTCAAGTTTTAAGACTCTTCCTTCATGAATCTCCCTTCTTAAAATAATAATAACTTAAAAAATCTCACAATAGACAAAACTACACCCCCTGGCCAATCCATCACTAAGTGCTGCTGATTGTGCCTGTTCGGTATCTTTCTGTTCACCAAATTCTTCCCTTCTCGGCCTAGACTTAGTCCAGCCTATCATCAGATACCCCTGGACAGCCACAATAACCTCTCTGCACCCATTTTTGGCACCTCACAGTGGTTCTGCTCAGCAGCCTTCGGGGGCGTGTGATTGGTATGTGAGCTCTATGAGGTCAGGGACTTAGTGTCATTCCTTGATGTATTCCCTGTGCCCAGCATCCAGAAAAGTGCCTGGAACACAGCGGATGTTCAATAAATGTTTGTTGCAGGTAGTCAAATAATGTATCACTAATTTCAGGAAGAAGACAAAGTTCCTTAACAGCCTGTGAGGCCCAGCAAAGCCTGGCTCCTACTCAACTCTCCACCTTATCTCATGTCATCTTCCCTAGCTCTTTGGGCTGGGGACACTGCCAATTTCCTCCTGGCCCAGGGCCTTTGTAGAGAAATGTTTCCTTTTTGTTTGGAACATTCCCTCACCCCCAACCCAATTTTTCCTACTCAACGCTACTCAGCTTTCAGATCTCGGCTTATGTGTTACAAGTAGATTCTTTGGAAAAGCTTTCCTTAGCACCATTATATATGCTCTCATATGTTCTCATTGCGTATGTATCTTTTGTAGAAATTTCCCAGTTATAACTGTGTTCATATTTGTGATTATTTGATTAATGCCTGTCTTAGTCTGTTTGGGCTGAGACTATGTAGCTTATAAATAACAGAATTTATTGCTCACAGTTCTGGAGGCTGAGAAGTTCAAGGTTAAGACAGCAGCAGATTCTCTGCCCGGTGAGGACCTGTTTCTCATAGATGGTGCCTTTCTGCTGCATCCTCACATGGAGGAAGGGGAGGGGAGCTCACTCAGGCCTCCTTTACAAGGGCAATAATCCTATTCATGAGCATGGAGCTCCCATGACTTAATCACTTCCCAAAGGCCCCATCTCTTAATACTATCACATTGGGTATTAGGTTTTAATATATGAATCTGGGAGAGACACTAACATCCCGACCACAATAATGTCCATCTTTCCCATCAAATGATGACAGGGGCCATTATATTGCCAGCGCTTAGCGCGCTGTCTGACACACATAGATGCTTAATAAATCTGTATTGCAGGAACAAATGAAGGGATAATGGAATAATGGCAGGGCTGAGATCAGATATAGGAAGAGGAGAAGGCTTGGGGGAAGGGTCACAACTCAGTTTTGCACATGTTAAATGGCCCAACAGATAATTTAGCTGGAGAGGTTTGCTCTCAGTTGGAAATCTGAATTGGGAGCTCAAGACAGACTTCAGGCTGGCTATTTAAACGTAGGTGGTTGGTGACACCGGTAGACAGGAAAGGTGGGAGATGCCAGAGGATCTGTGTCTGGAGACGAGAGGGGAATGGGACTAAGAGCAGACTGGGAGATCATTTTAGGAAGGAATAGCCACAGCTGTGTAAGATGCAGACAGAGCTATGTGTGGAGATGGAAAGGAGGGGCAGGATGAGGGGCACGTGAACAGCAGGGGAGGCCACGTGAAGGTGGAGGATGGGCTAAGGTAGAAGGAGGGCTTGGGGCGAATGGGGTAGGGCCGGGTTTTCTTGAGAGAAAGGAAGATCCTACAGACATAAGCCAAGCAGGTAACCCACATGAGTGAAATGTGTTTATACGTATGTAGCACATGTGCATGTGTGTGCATGGGGAGCACCACACTACTCGCAGTGTGAGTCCATTTCTTGATAGATCACCTTGCATCTGTTTGAAGCAACCCAAACTCTCTGAGGCAGGGGAGGCAGGTGTAATGCTCTTTCTTTTCTAGATGCAATATTAAGTTGGATTCATATCCTAGGCCTATGCTCTTTCCACTGAACCATACTATCTCACTTCGCTCTAGCCTACCTGTCAGGAGCTTGAAGACATGTTGCTGTCTTCTTTCAGTGTTTCCATTTACTGCAGATGAACCAGGGGAAAATAAAATGTTCTTGGCATATGGCATCACAATAGGATCTTAGCCTCAAGAGATCCTGATGTTCCTTGTAACATCCCCCCTTTTTCTTTAATGGGGAGCCCTTCAGAATCAAGTGTATTCTTCTAATTAGTGTGGGTGTTCAGGGTAGACCAAGACCACAATATTACACAGAGAATGTGCCTTCCATCCAGGGAAGCTAAGTGTGAACAGCACACGCAGCCCCAGAGCAGATCTCAGCCCTCTCCACTCTCTGTAGGTTTGAATTCCGCTGTAGAAGCTCTGCAGAAAGAGCCCTAGACTCTGCTGAAAAGCAGGTTTCTACATGAGTTTTCATTCTTCATTTGGATTTTAGCAAATTTTAGTCTTTGTGACCTTAAGTATGGCCCATTATTTGGTGTTGGACAGTTTTCTTGGGCGACCATATAACAAGGTGCTTATTTTCAGAATCTAGGAAAGCTATGTACCATCTCATCAGAAAAATTCATTTACATAGGGATCTCTGTAACTTTCTGAGACCTGGTCATGGCTGACTCCCCCTCCAGTTTAGGGGACCCTCAATCCACTCATGCATTTCTACCATGGCCTCCCAACAGGCCTTCCCTCTTTGTTGTCTGATTTTCCATTCCTCTGTTTATTTAATAACTTCCTATTGTTCTCAAGTAAGTCCAGATTCCTTTACCCAGCTCATAAGGCCCTTCATGATCTGGCACCTACCTCATGTTCCCCCCTTATACAGATATGAAGTTAGCTAATTTCCTTTTATAATATTTCAGAATTCCCCTTCCCTGTAGCTCCCACTCTTCAGCACAAGTTTCATAGGACAAATGTGTCCCATCTTCCACATGACAGCCCTGAAGACATCTGAAGACAGGGCTCACAGGCTCTGTTTCCCAGCTCCTCCAAGGGTCCTCCGAAGGCAGGGCAGCTCCCACACCATCCCACATCCCCTGCTCACTGTAGTCCTGTCTGCCTCTGCAGAACAAACCTACATCAGCATCTCTCCCCCATGCTGGAAACCAAAAATGGCTTCCCTGCAGACCAGGGGACTGACTTTCTCAGAGGGCAAGAAACATAAGCATGTACATGAATTGCTGAAAGACTCCTCTCAGACCACAGTGGTGGCTCCCTGTCTTGAGGGATGAACTTTATGCCCCCTTCCAGGTGCCCAGACATTGAATGGAAGCCTTTTCCCAATACCTGGAACAAGGAATGGTCACTCTGCCTGAACTGCATTTCTGTGACCTGCCTTCCTCACAGAATGAGACCCTCTTGGATACTGACTTTGTCTTAAGTCAAGCCCAAGTCTGTGTCTCCCTTTAAACAAAGAATGAAGGACTGATGGTCACCAAGAACACAGCTCAGAGTGGGGGCAGTTCTCCCAGTCAGATCCCATGGGGTGGTGACATTTGTCCTGCTTACAAGACACTAGGGTAGGTGCTGGGATGAAACAGTGAAGATGGCTCAGGAGTAATATTTTGGTCCTGGCCTACCCTGACCACCCCACTAATTAGAAGAATGTACTTGATTCTGAAGGCTTCTCATTGAAGAAAAAGGAAGGGATGTTACAACGAACATCAGAGTCTCCTGGGGCAACTGAAAATTAAAGCACCAGTTAGATCCTAGCAGCATGGTGGAGGAGGTAAAGGGTGCAGCAGGCAGGAGTGAGGAAGGCTTCCAGGAGAACATAGCTGGGCCCGGATCTGGTGGACAAGTAAGAGTTAGGGAGTGAAGGAGAATGAAGGAAGAGTGTTCCTTGTGGAGTCCTGGAGGTGAGGGAGCCATGAGGAGCAAGGAAGAAGCGGAGCACAGGCTTTGGACTATGACACCTCAGATTTGATTCCTGGCTCTGCCTCTTCTTAACCAGGTGACTTTGGGCAGTTCTCCAAGCCTCAGTTTCCCTGTCTCTAAAATGGCAATAACAATAACAGCATCCTTGAAGGATGGGTGTGAGGGCTGCTCTGCGTAATGTGTGGACACTGCTTAGCAGAGTCTGGCAAGTGAACAGGAGTTGAGTGTACTACAGGGAGGTTCCGACTGCCCCATGTGGCAGGAGCCCCAGGCCGTGAAGGCCTCGTAAGGTCACAGGAGGGAATTTGCTGATGCCTCGCCTCCTGCATACCAGGCAGGGGTTGCTGGTCAGCCTTCCAGAGGCCTAACACTGTGTGCTCCCAGCCCTGCCCCTGGGAACTCCATTCTGCAAGGCCTCCTCGTGTGACAGTGATTGCAGCCCAAGGCCTCTCCCCCAGGGCCACAGACCCAAGATGGGAGGCTGACACTGTGCCACAGCAGGCCTTCCTATGACCTCAAATGGGGCTCAGCTTTTGACCGTGGTAAGATCTATCTGAGAACCAGCCTAACACCTGATTCCTCATAGAGCAACTTAGTCATGCCAGGCATTTTCTCATCATGGAGACGGGCAAACTGCATTTATCCCCTGTCGTAGGGAAGAAGGCTTTTCTCCATCCGTGCATCATTCACATACTGCAGCCTTCTAGGTAGGAGCAATGGCCAATCTGACCACTGGCCTCGCAAACCCAGATTCTTCTTTTAAGACTCAGCTCAAAGCCACTTCCTGGGAGGAGCCACTCCCGTTTCTCCTCCCTCCCTGCCCATAGTAGAGGCCAAGCCGTGCTGAGGCTTCCACTGCCCACTGCCGGGGAGAATTTCCCTTTTATTTGTACCTCTTTGGGTCCCTTTTCTAGACTGCAAATCCCTTGAGGGCAAAGCATGTTTCAATCATCTTGGAAGCCCAAGGTCCCAGCACAAAAATTGGTTCTTGGTAGTTAATTAATGTTTGTTGAACAAAAAGGATGGCTACATTTTTGACGTTTTCATTAGTTTTTTTTTTTTTTTTTTTTGAGACAGAGTCTCACTCTGTTGCCCTGGCTAGAGTGCCGTGGCGTCAGCCTAGCTCACAGCAACCTCGCACTCCTGGGCTCAAGCGATCCTTCTGCCTCAGCCTCCCGAGTAGCTGGGACTACAGGCACGTGCCACCATGCCTGGCTAATTTTTTTTTTTATACATTTTTTTTAATTGGCCGATTAATTTGTTTCTATTTTTAGTTGAGACGGGGTCTCGATCTTGGTCAGGCTGGTTCTGAACTCCTGACCTTGAGCTATCTGCCCACCTCAGCCACCCAGAGTGCTAGGATTATAGACATGAGCCACCGTGCCCGGCCTTCATTAGTATTAAATATAAAATGTGCCTATGTACATGTCCTGCATCACTGAAGAGGTGTTGCTTGTCCCTGCACAAAATGGTCCCCGATGACTGTGT
>CAUYRT010020615.1:0-10016 GCA_963574885.1 Lepilemur ruficaudatus
ATTAAAACTTATAGCAAACATCTTACCAAATACTGATATTTAGAAGCATTCCATTTACTATTAGGTACAAGGCAAGGAAAGCCATTATCAACCACAGTAATCAACATTTTCCTGAAAGTCTTAGCTAAGGCAATATAAAAAAAATCCTTCCTCCCCTAAAATATTCTCATTTCATGGTGAGGGAGGTCATTAGGATATCACCTTATGATTCTATGCCTATGCTTTTAAATACATGACACTCTCGGAGAACTATAAAACTACTCACTTCTTTTGAGCATTTGTATCTACAGTTGAAGTTCAGATAAAGCCACATTAGTGAATATCTGTTCTTTTCTGTTTTGCTTTTGTAACTTTTCCCCCTTCATCTGATAGATGAATCTCTATTTCATCAATAGGACTCATTCTGTGTGGTTCTGATGTGTCCTCTACCACAAAGTTAAGGAGGTGGCATCAAAATTTTCCAAACTGATTGCCTTAGATATGTGCATATGACCCAGGGTGGACCCATTACAGTCCTCTCAGGACTTATCTGAGAGAGATTGAAAAAGAACTCTCATAATAATGCTTTAGCATATAAGCTTCCAGAGATGTTTCAGTATGTGTATAGATGTAATACAGAAGATAACAGTGTATATTCATAAAACTGGAATTATATGCTCAGCTGGGAAATTGCTTTTGTACTCAGTGAACCATGCACATCTTTTTATAACAATAAATACTTGAAATATAAAAAAATGAAAAGAAAAAGAAGAACTCTACTTACCAGAATGAGTAAATTTAAAGGTATTTTGAGCCTGGGTCAATCAGTTGCAATCTTTACGATACAGAACTTGTCTAGAAATAAAGCCAACAGAGAGAAAATCCAAGCCAAAAGAAATGAGAGTAGGGCAGATTCCCGATAATAAGTCTTACTTATATTCATGGAAATAAAACACACCATCACGAAGAAGTTGATTCTTCCTCCCCCTACCAGAGACATGTATAGATTAAATGAAATTCCAATTCAAATCCCAGTAGGTTTCTTCCCCTCTGTAACTGGACAAGGTATTCTAAACTTTATATGAAAAGAGCAAAATGTCAAAAAAAAAAAAAATTAGCCAAGACAGTGTCAAAAAAAAAAAAAAAAAAAAAAGAAAGAAAAAAAAAGAAAGAAAAGAAAATAGTAGGGATGGAGTCATGGTCTGTTAGTATTCAAGAGTTTTTATCAAGCTGTAATTATTAAGAAAGTGTATAATGGATGAAAGATGACCAGTGACACAGAAGAGAACACAGAAACATGTTTTGATATATGGAAAAAAAATGACATTTTACATCAGGGGAAAAATTAGGTTCTGTTTTACAAATAGTGCTAAAACAACTGATTATCCCTATGGTTTGGGGGTGATTTCACAATTAATGAAATCACATTCACTCTCACAAATACATACAAATATGCATATATAATTTGCTATGAATCAATGGTTATAGTAATGTAGGAAAAACAAGAATTTAAAGAAAAATAGAAAGAAACAACAGAAGAAAGAACAATTAAATCAAAACTCATAGTTAAATTTAGGTACAAAAAATGTAAGCAAAATATGGACAAACTGTATTCAATCAAGGTTAAAAAAAAATAATAGTAAAATAGCCAAGCCAAAGATAGGTTCATTCCAGGTTTTATGTAGTCAAAAAATAAAAAGTTAATTAATATAAATCACATCAGCATATTAATGAAAAGAAATCATATGGTTCTCTCATTAGAAATGGTGATAAAAATTAAACATCCAACCATGATTTTTCAAAAAGAAAAACTCTTTTAGGAAAAAAAAAATAACTTCTTAAAGTTGATAAAGAGAATGCAAAAAACAAACAACTTACAGATAAAAATATAATTAAAACATTTAAGATCTAGGACAAAACAAGGTAGCTTGTGACTGCCATTTTTATTGGGAAGTATGTAGGAGTGCAGGCTATGGCAGCAGGCAAGAACAATACACAGAATGCTTAAGAATTGGAAGAAAAAACAAGACTTGTTATTCACAGATAACAAGATACACTCTATCAAAAATACAAATGAAACTACAGATAAAGGACTATAATTATACAAGCTTTTATAAAGGTTGCAGGGCACAAAATAATACATAATCAATAGCACCCATAAACAAAATGACTTCCTAAACATTGATAATTTTTAAAAAATGGGAAAATGAGCCAAGTATGTAAATAGCCTCTTTACAGAAAAAGGAATACAGCCAGCCAGTATACGTAAATTAAAAATGCTCAAATTCACCAATCATCAAAGAAATGCAAATGAAATCAATAGGGATTATTTTTCACATATTGACTGACAATACAACTAAGGTCATGTATTGGGAAGAGTTTATGGAAATGTGCATTCTCATACATAATTGATGAAAATGTCCATTAGTAAAGTCCATTTGAAAGATAATTAGGTAGTACATCATAAAATTAAAATGCCCATAACTTTACACAAAGCAATTTAAATTTCTGTAAATCTATCCAACCTTAACATTCACACAGGAGCACACAAGCATATTCATTCATGCATGCATGCATTCATTCATTACTTATTAAGTACCTCCATATTCTAGGATTTACCCTAATGTTCTGGAAGGTTTATATACTTAAAAGGATGGGGATAATAAATAAATTAATAAAGAGCATAACAATTAATAGGGTCATAAAAAAAATAAAAGAAACAACGACCGAGACCTTTACTTTTCTGGGGCATTAGGAAATGCATTGATGAAGGGGGGTAACATCATACCTGAAGAGATTGGTGCCAGCTTTCCTGTGAGGCATATGCAATAGAATTAGGTTCACTGTTAATAGTGGGAAAAATTAAATCCGTGTAAAGTTGCGGCATGGTGAAAGAGGCATGTGGAATTTACACAAAAACCACAGGGAAAGAGGAGTAATGAGAGTACAGTGACTTGCAGGGATCTGAGGCCCCCGCCCTCCTCATCTTAGTTTATTCACATGTGCCAACTCAGTGCTGCCTGGGAACAGGAGTCAAGTCTGCCTTTCTTGTTTCTCTAAACCCAGGATTTGGCACATGTTAGTAATAAATAACTTCATGTATTTATATAATCATTAACTCCTGTACAGTGTTTACTGTGTGTGCCAGATGTAATTCCTGATGTTTTAAAAGTAAAAAATAAAAACATTCATTGTTGCTCATAACAACCTGATGAGGTAGTATTATTTTTATCCCTCTTTTATTTTTTATTTACTTTTTTTATTTCAATAGATTTTGGGGGTACAAGTAGTTTTTTGTTACATGGATATATCATACAGTGGTGGTGCGGGTGTTTGGTGTACCCGTCACCTGGACAGTGGATATTGTACCCACGAGGTAATTTTACACTTGAGGAAACTGAAGCATATAGAGATAAAGTAACTTGATCAAAGTCACAAGTCGTAGAGATGGGATTATAAACCCAGACCATCTGGCTAAAAAGAACTTGCTTCTAACCGCTATTTTATGCTGATTAAGTTAACAGATTGCTGCTATCACTTTTCTTGCAAAAGGTTTAACCTCCTAGAACTATTTGATAAAAATATTTCATTTTGGAAGAGGGTCTCTGCTTAATTTAGAGACTCCTTCAAGAGACTCCCTCTCCCTGAAGTGTGTAGAAGAGGCTCCTCTTATATGGTACATTGACATTGCAACCTTTAGAGAACTATTTACTGATACGAAATGGAAACAAAGGGAGCCTAAAACCTCTAGACTTGAGGTTTTAAAAAATTATTACTGTCTTCAGTTAGCCTAAGAAAGAGCAACACAGCAGTTAAATTTAAGTGTATACAAAGGAAGCTCCACTTACATTAAATTGATGGGGATTTTAATGATCATCCCACTAAGTTTTCTGACTATAACATTTATGTGTTGAAAATTCTCACTAGCCAGTGAAATATTTTTCATCTGGAGTAGCTGAGTGATCTATCTTTTGAATAATAGTAAATAGAGCTCACATTTATTTTAGAATGTCATAAAACAGTTTGGTTGACAATATTAATAGAGTGGAAAATCCATGATTATAGAAGCTTTCATGTCAAATATGACAACCTTCTAAATTACTTGTCAAAGTTGACCCGCACACAAGCTTAGATGAACTAAGTTAGCTAAGTTAACAGTCAGTGTAAAAGTGAGATAAATCTCAGAATTTCAATGATAATTATCACTAAATAAATCTGGGAACTGAAAGAACTATCATTTAGTAAAGAAAATAGAGGAAAACCTCACTTATTCCTGTACCCATCTAAGAATATTATACCAAGTTCAAAGAAAACAGACTTTTACCGCATATTTAATGTAACCATGCATACAAACACTATTGGAGGCGTGTTTTGATTTATCATCAGATGAAAGAAATGGTTGTTAACAAGGATGCCAAATTAAAAATGCACATGGTAAAAATCAAACTATAAAGATGATATTTACAATTAGGAATATTAATTTCCTTTCACTTTAATTTTTGAAAACTAGGACTAGAAAATAAATAAGGAATAATTCCGTGAAATAATCTATCAAAGATATATTTATTGGCAGCAGTGGGAACTGGTATTCCTCACAGCTGCACATAGCCAGTTATGCTATAGACCTACAAGGTCCATAGGTAGAGAGAAATAAAAAAGCAAAGTAAATAGCTTCCATTTATTGAGCAATACCTAGCATTCATGACATCTGTCCTAGCTATTTTAAAATATCATTTCATTTAATGTTCACAAGAAACTCCACTACACAAATGGATTAGTGTGCATACTTCAGTATGCTATATTGTTATAATTTTCCAGTACTGGAAAGGAAATTTTAGCTTACAAACAAGTCTGGGTCAGAAGATATGTTGTCTCCTTGTTGTATATTTCCTCTCAGTGCCTCAATAAAGAGCATACAATGCATTAATATTCAGTAAATGTTCTTAGCATATTAAGAACTTGTTTAGTATATTAAAATCCTTAAAGAAGGGTATCAATATTTTATCTGTGGTCTTTTAATACTTCAATTTCTTGATTCAAAAAATAAAGAACAGGAAGCTTTAACTTACATTCTTTTTTAAAGAGAACTAAGTTGCAAAGCCAGGCATGGTGGTGCCATGCTAATCCCAGCTACTCCGGAGGTTGAGGCAGGAGGCCTGCCTAAGCCCAGGCGTTCAAGTCTGCAGAGCAGTATGACTGTGCCTGTGAATAGCCACTGCACTACAGCTTGGGCAACACAACGATGCCTCATAACTGAAAGAAAAAAAAATTAAGATATAAACAATACATTGGTAGTTAAAAAGACATTGGTTACATATATTTTTTACATTGCTTTAATAAACATTTATAGTGGTCCTACTATATGCTGTTCATTAGCTTGGTAGTAGAATTTACCTACACTGAGGCAATTTACATCTTGCATTCGTGTGTGCATCCATGCTTATATGTTGATATGTTGGGGATGGGGTGCAAAGATAAAACCTGATACATAAAATAACCATGTCTAATACAAATATGGCTGGATAGATTTTAGTACATTAATTATGACTATCTTTGCCCTCTCCCAGATTTTCACCTTTTTTCTGCCATTCCTTCAAGAAAGTAGTATGTCCCATGCTTAATGTACTCAGGATAGGTATATAACTGAAAAGAAACAAAAAATAATCAGAATTCTGAACACTTGTTTTGTAAATCCTAAATCCACTGAGCATACTATTAATAGTTTGGGTGGTAAAATAATAAGGATTTTGGAAAAGTAATAAGGATTTTGGAAAATTAGGAGACAATTTTGGATTCCCTCTAAACTGCAGTTTAGTCTAGGTTGGTGGAGCCCAGAGCTATGGACCCCAAAAATGATGGAACTGTTCCCCAAAACCTTAAAGAAGAATGGTTGTGGACTGGGTCACCAGCTTCAGCAGAAATTTGGACACCCCAAGCATGGCATGGGAGCAGCTGAAAAGCGTTAGTCCAGTGGACCACTGTGAGTGCGGGCAGTGACAATGTCAATATAGGCCATCACCAGACATCCCCAGTCACTTTAAGCTCTTGTCCCATTCCCTGGGCACCAAGTAAGTCTCTCAGATTCTGGACAGACATTAGGTTGGGGAAAAAGAAACGTCCATGCTGGAGATGGAATTTCCTGTGAATTTAAAAAGCTAAGGGGGGAAAAAAAAAAAAAGCTAAGGGGTGACGGTAAAAATAAGGTTCATTTAAAGGAAATAAGGTAGTATTTTGTACACATCTTGGCCTGCAGAATATAATTAATACCTACTTAGTTGTGAAAAAATAAAACTATGTGTGAAGTATGTAAAGAGAAAAAGAAAACTAGTGATTGCTATGTCACAGAGAAGGTGACATTATATGAGCAATGTTTAAAGGATGAAAGCTTCCTAAGCAGGGGGAATGACAAGTGCAAAGTTAGAGAAATCCCTAATACCATAGTTTGACCTGGGTACCACCAATAATCCATTAGTGCAGTATTGGAATACAGAATTCACAAGCAACTGGTTTTAAGAGTTGTGGAGCTGAGAGAAAAAGATAAAATATATTGAATGAGCAGAATATTTTTTAATAGCAGTAGTTCTCAAAATGTGTTAAAAGACTCCTAAAAATTCCAACACTTTTTCAAGGGGTCCACAATGTCAAAAGTATTTTTCTTATAATAATAAGACATTATTTCCCTTTTATGATCTTTTTCCTCCCAAGAATGCAGTGGAAATTTCCAAAGATTATGTGACGTATGATGTCACAACAGATGAAATGCAGAAGCGCAGATAGGAACATCCATGTATCTTCTATTAAGGCAGACGCTAAAGAGATTTGCAAAAATATAAAACAATGACATTTCTCTCAGTTTGTTTTAAAATTATTATTTTTCATAATATGTTATATTGACATGCAATAAAAATGTTTTGAAAATGTTTGTTTTAATTTCTAATATGGTAAACACTGTGGTATAAGAGCCACAGAAACAAACAAAATATATCTTTGGGGTTGGTCTCAACAATTTTTACTCATGTGAAGTAATTTGAGACCAAAAAGTGTGAAGAGCCATACTGAAATCTAATGTAGAGGGTATAGAAATATATGAATATATTCATATATATATGAATATGAAATATATGAAATATATGAATATGAAATATATTCATATTTCTTAATCCTAAAATAACTAGCATTATAAAATGGAAAACATTAATAATTGACATGGTTATTAACTATGAATGTAGAGTTGGTATAGGTAAAAGGCACCAGTACATTGACAGGATAGCTTTGGAGGTAGGCGACATAGATTTAAAAGAGAACTGAAAGGTAGCATAAATAATAGATTTTTTTAAAAAAAATAGGAAAGTAATCAAGTGGCAATCAAATATGCCATATTTATTAAAAGTAGGTTGTCATGGTTATTTCCTCACTGCTATTAGTTTTGCTAAAGTAGGAGAAGGGGAAGGATAAGGAGAAGGAGGAAATGACAACAACAAAGAGGGGGAGCAAGAGGAGGAAGTGGAGAAGGAGGAAAAGTTAGGCTTTTGCATGTTTACATGTTTATTAGTACTTTACGTATAAATGTTAGGTTGATTGTCATAAAGAATTAATAGTAATAAGGTTACATCCAGGTTTTAGTGTCCGAACAAATATTTTCTGGGATAAATTAAGAAGGCAAAAATATAATTAAGAGGGCAAAACAAGTTGTCACAAATGTACCACTTTGGTGTTCCAAAAATTTCAGTTAGGAAATCCTAGGTGAGGACAAGCAATATTTGCATATTTGATACAAATGCAAAATTAATACAGATGTTTACTCAATTCATTAAAAAAATTGTTATCAATGAATATGACCAGCCTGTGGGATGAAGATTTAAAAACATTTCTAAAATTATTATTCTAAATACTAGTCATATTGGTTATATGATTTAATAACTCAAGGATTACTTTATTAAGTCAAAAACAATATTCAAGAAGGAAATGGAAAGTTGATTTGGAACAAATATAATGATTATTTGTAGTGATTTAACAACAAGATAGAAAACAAAATTGATAAGATCAAATAAAAACTAGAAGAGAGAATATACCATCTTGGTTAATTTTATTGTTGTTTTGTAGAAATGCTTGTAAGTCATCCTATAAAATACTTATCTAAAAATAAATACATTAAAATAATAACACCACCACCTACGAGATACCACACACCTATTAGAATGGCCCCAATCCAGAATACTGAGCACTGCATGCTGCTGACTACGTGGAGGAACAGGAACCCTCAGTCCTGGCTGGTGTGAATGCAGAACGACACTTCACTTCAGAACACAGTTTGGCAGTTTCTTACGAAACTATACTTTCAACATACTTTTACCATACAATCCAGCAATCATGCTCCTTCTTATTTACCCAAAGGAGCTGAAAATTTATGTCCACACAAAAACATACACAAGGGTGTTTATATCAGGTTTATTCATAATTGCCAAAACTTGGAAGATACCAAGATGTCCCTCAGTAAGTGAATGGATGAGTAAACAGTGGCACATCCAGACAAAGAAACACTACTCATTGCTAGAAAGAAATGAGCTACCAAGCCATTAAAAATGACCATAGAGGAAACTTACAAGCATATTAGTAAGTAAAATAAACCACTGTGAAATGGCTGTATACTCTCAGATTCCAATTATATGACTTTCTGGAAAAAGGAAAACCTTTGGAGACAGTTAGGGGATCAGCAACTGCCATGGGTTAGCAGGGAGAGAAGGATGAATAGAGAAGCACAGAAGACTTTTAGGGCAGTGAAAAACTACTCTGTATAATGCTAGACACATGCCAGTATAAATCTGTCCAAACCTATAGAGTGTACAACACCAAGCATGAACCTAAGCAAACTATGGGCTCTGGGTGATAATTATGTCAATGTAGGTTCATCTGTCATAACAAATGTACCACTTTGGTGGGAAATGTTGATAATAGGGGGGGTTACGAATGTATGCAAGACGGTGCGCACTGCACCGATTAGGTGTGACTATACCCATCCCGTCCTTCCCCCTCCCACCTGCCCAACACCTGATGAATGTTACTACCATATGGGCACATAAGTGTTGATCAGTTAATACCAATTTGCTGGTGAGTACACGTGGTGCTTGTTTTTCCATTCTTCTGATACTTCACTTAGCAGAATGGGCTCCAACTCTATCCAGGATGATACAAGATGTGCTAGATCACCATTGGTTTTTGTGGCTGAGTAGAACTCCATGGTATACATATACCACATTTTATCATTTTATTAATCCACTTGTATATTGATGGGCACTTGGGTTGTTTCCACATCTTTGCAATTGTGAATTGTGCTGCCATAAACATTCGAGTGCAGATGTCTTTTTTATAGAATGTCTTTTTTTCCTCTGGATAGATATCCAATAATGGGATTGCTGGATCTACTTTCAGCTCTTTGAGGTATTTCCATATAACTTTCCACAGAGGTCGTACTAGTTTGCAGTCCGACAAGCAGTGTATGAGTGTTCCCATCTCTCCGCATCCATGCTAGCATTTGCTGTTTTGGGACTTTTTGATAAAAGCCATTCTCACTGGTGATAAGTGATATTTCATTGTGGTTTTCATTTGCATTTTCCTGATGATTAGAGATATTGAACACTTTTTCATGTTTGTTGGTCATTAGTCTATCTTCTTTTGAAAAGTTTCTGTTCATGTCTTTTGCCCACTTTTTAATGGGGTTGTTTGATTTTTTTCTTGCTGATTTTCCTGAGTTCTATATAGATTCTAGTTGCCCTTTATCGGATGCGTAGCATGCAAATATTTTCTCCCAATCTGTAGGTTGTCTGTTTGCTCTCGTGATAGTTTCCTTGGCTGTGCAGACACAGTTTTTTTTTTTCCTTTGTCCTCCAGCCATCAGTCTTTGGAGCTTTCTCTGCTCTTCCCCCAAAACATCTTTATTGGAGTTATAATGAATCCTTACTATTTGTGGATTCTGTGTTTTAGAACTTGCATACTCACTACAATTTATTTTGAACCCCCAAATCAACGTTCAAAGCACT